>JAGXJF010001208.1:0-51374 GCA_019208055.1 Stipa capillata | reverse complement strand
GTTATCACTGACGGGTGTTTTTTTCACCCATCCGTGATGATGCTTTGGTCATCTGTGATGAAATATCATCACAGATGGGTGAAGAAAGCACCCGTCAGTGATGTTAGAGCTATCACTGACGGGTCGTTATTTCGTCCGTCTGTGATGACGTTTTCGTCACCTCTGATGAGTACTCATCACGAACGGGTTGAAAGTATACTCGTCAGTGATGAGACTACTATCACTAACGGTTACTTTTTTCACCCGTCCGTGATGAGCTTTATCAGTGACGGGTAAATTACCCGTCACTGATAATACGAGTCATTTCTGACCTTTAGTTGCTGACGGGTCAAAAACCTGTCACTGATGTGTGTTTTTGGCCCGTCAGTGATGACATATTCTATAGTAATGTAGGCTTCTTCTCATCCGCCGTCGTAGTCATCTTCTCCTCATCCATCATCGCCTTATTACCTTGATCTTCCATGGAGGAACCGAGCTCCGCCGGCGCTGACGAGTCCTTCTTTCCCTGGGACGAGCTCGCCATTGTTTTGCTTGGCCTGTCCTTTGTTTGATTCCCTGTCGACATGAGATCCTCCTCGACGTATATAGATGACAAGAACGATCGAACTGGTTTGGGTTTCGGACCCCCACCTCGTACATATTCGGTTCGTATTCTATCTGAACTAGTTCAGGGACAATACGCCATGCATGGTGATTCTGACGCGGTGCCGCCGGGCCTTGTCCATCTGCACGTACTGTGCGACATGCATGTTGCCGAGCTGAATATTTTTAAAATGCCATTGGCCAGCTGAATGTTCCCAAGCAGAGAGAGGATCGTCAGAGAAGGTATGCCGCGTATGTACGGTACGTATACCTAAGCTAATTAAACGCCATAGCACTGAGCACTTAATTACATAATGGAATGAAAAGTAAATGCAAAACCATAGCACCAGTCCTTTGTGAGAATCACAATAATTGCTGATCTTTTGCTGGACCCCATTCTTGTGTCCTGCTAAATGCCTGACCTACGACTAGTCTTAGCCTTGTTGTATTTTGGTGCAGTAAATTTTGTTGGTGTAACTTCTATAAAAGATAGGACACCAGTAGTCTGCAAACTATAAGCGTTTAGACAGTTTAGTCCAGAAACTAAAAAACGTCATGGTCATTTCTCTAAACTGGTTTAATTGATCACTTAGGTCAAAAAATGCACAGCGTGGCACATCCGTGCCAACATGGCTTCGACGTGGCTTGGCCGCTCGTCCTTTGATGTTTGATCTAGGATTCAAGCAATTCAACGGCTGAGATAATTTGAAGATATACACACAAAAAATAACAAAATTTTTTTTAGCCCCAGCTCTGCTGCTGTGTTTGTCGGCTCCCGAGACGCTCGCCACCGGCCTTGCCACCTGCGTCGGCATCTCGTGGCGGCACACAGGGGCTCGGTGCCAAGCTCGAAGGCCTCCTTGCAGACGGTGCAATGGGAATCGGCGCCGATGTGGCACGCGGCGACGATGACGGTGGGCATGGACTCCACGACTACCTTGGACGCTGGCGGGTTATCACACGGGCAGACGGTGTCGAAGTTGTCGGCCTCGATCTGGGCGAGCTGGTCGAGGAGCCACTCGAAGTCGTCTTGGGGAGGGGGCATAGGCCGGAGCCCATGTCGTAGAAGAGCTCGAAGCTGCTGGTGGCACCGGGGACCTCGTCGTTGCCGGGGACGGTAGTGGAGCGCCAGAGCATGGTGATGGGGAGATGGCTGCGGTGAGCGAGACGACGCAGTAGCTGGTCTTGACCTGGGACTGCGGCCAGGCGTTCCAGGTGAGGCGGACGGCGTCCGGGCCGTTGGGGTCGGCAGCCGCAGCGGCCGTGGAGGGGTTGGTCGCCATCGACGGAGTGCGGTGGTCGGTGGCCTAGAGGGGGAGGGAGCGGGTGGATCAAAGGGAAGGTGGTGGAGCTGCGCCTATGGGTGTTCCCTGATTTGGATGTTTGGGGAAGAAAGGATTGGAGAAGAAATTGGGGCTTTTGCATATATACCCGACCCCACGTGCAAAAGACGAGCCACGTCTGAGCCACGCTATGCATTTTTTGACCTAAGTGAGTCACTTAAAACAGTTTAGGGAGATAACCGTAACGTTTTTCAGTTTCTGGACTAAACTATCCAAACACTTATAGTTTGCGGACTACTTGTGCTATTTACTCAAGGACCAATTAATCAATCTAATGACACATATAATGAACCGCAGTAGTATGACCGTAAGGATATTTGATTGAAAACAAGCTTTATTTCTTGATTTCCGTGATGTCCAAAAATCACAGAAGTACATACAGCCACCAATTTCCTATTTTGACTACGCGATAAATTGGAAATCATGTTACATACAAGCGCTAGACAATTCGGTTTGCAATTCAAGTTGAAACACACTAGACGGCATACCAAATATATTTCGTAGGAGGGTAGCGAAACACTAAATGTTCAATTGATTAGTTGGCACTAGAGAAGAAACATTTAGCATCTTTTCCCATTGTTTCCTTATCATATCGTTTTTTGTGTGAGAAAGGTGGGTGTACATTAGTTAACTATATGTCGGTAAAAATGCTTTCGCTATAGGGACCAAATGAGCCTATCAGTTCGTTGGAAAGCCTAACATCTCGGCACATATGTTGAGCTTATTCCATTGAGACAAATGCACACGCTGCAAATCTTTTTGAAGTTGTAGGCAATCCCAATCTTGAGAATCATCAGGAAATAGTCTTAATTTTGAACAAAGTTTGATAAAAATCGTCCGGGGTATCATAGTTTACAGGAACATGCAGTCTCACCGATAATGATAATTTTATTTCAATTGAGCTCCTTAGTTCTTCCTGCCTGCTTGACAACCCCTTGCCGGAACCTTCTCCGGCCAGCAGGGCGATGAGCTGCTGTCGCAACCGCTGCTTCCTCTTTGGCGTATACTGGTCCAGGATGTCCTGCCGCTCCTTGCGGAGCACCTCCTGCAGTGCGATCTTCTTCTTCTTCGTCGTCGTAGTCTTCTTATCATCTGTCATCGCCTTACCTTGATATTCCATGGAGGAATCGAGCTCCGCCGTCGCCGGCGCCGGCCCTTCCTTCGTGCTTCCCTCGGACGAGCTCGCCATTAGTTTTTTTTGCAGCGGAGCAGTACGTTGACTCTCCTCGACATACAGAATATCTGAACAGCCTATGTGCCCAATTGTTAAATGCTAAATATTATCCAAATGGACATTTATTGGACAGGGCCTTCCCATAGAATTCCTCCTCAAGTTGGAAGGGCATTGAGTATGGCTTAGAGCTTTTGAAGCAAGGGATACTTTGGCGAGTGAACTCTGGTGTGAAGATTCGTATCTGGCGGGATAATTGGCTTCCACGGAATTCTTTCCCTAAGGTAACTGATAAACGGATGAACTCACATTTGAAATGGATGTCGGACCTTATGCTTCCGGGAACTAGGAGTTGGGACGAGAATTTGATTCGACACATTTTCTACCCACATGATGCTGATATTATACTGAGGATGATTTTGTTTCTTGGCATTTTGAAAAGAATGGGTGCTTCACTGTTCGGCGTGTATATAAGCTTAGATTATATCTACAATCCTTGGGTGGCAACAAGGGACTACACAGTGCGGCTGCCAATGAAGATAGGAAAATTTGGAATACAATTTGGCAAGCTAATGTACCTTAAAAAAATAAGGTATTTGCTTGGAAATTAGCTACTGATAGTTTGGCGGTTCAACATAATAGATGGAAGAGGCATCTTGAGGCGCAGCTGATGTGCACTATATGTGGTGTGGAAGAAGAGAATGGTTTTCATGCAGTCGTAAATTGTACAAAAATCTCGTGCTTTACGCTTTCCATTGCGGGATGAGTGGGAGTTGCCGGATGAAAGCAATTTTTTTGTATTTGGGTCTTGAACGGTTTTTGAATATTTTGGTTCATATGGACATGAGCAGTCGATGTAAAATGCTCTTTATGTTTTGGCGAGGTTGGCATTTGCGGAATGGTATTATCTTTGGTGAAGGCAAGGCTTCGATTATAGCTTCGGTACGTAAGGTTTCTCCAGAGCTATGTTACTTCGATTGCTAATGACACTATCTGTTCTCCAATTGATCTTAAGGGCATACAAGGCAAGAGTGTTACAGCCAGCAGTGCATAAAAGATTATCCAACTTGCAACAACGTGTCGATGAACAATGGCGTCCTCCTCCGGTTGGCTGGGCAAAGATCAATGTTGATGCAGGTTTTGATTGTTTTAATTTTTCAGGTAGCTTTGGGGTCATTATAAGAGGTTATGCAGGTGATGTTTTAGCGACCTCTTGAGATTTTATTCAGCGCTGCTCAAGTGTAGAGGAAGCTGAGCTTAGAGCTTTTAATCATGGCCTTCGTCTGGCACTCAGCCTTCACCTGCCAATTATTTGGGAATTGATTGTTTGGCCGTCTATAATTTTCTAATGGCGCCTGACATTGACAGATCTTCGCTTCGTGATCTCAAGCTCGAAGCCTTCGGCATCATGCAATGTTTTGCTCAGGTGAACTTGGTTAAGGTGCATAGGTCTGCGAATTCTTTTGCTCATGGTATTGCTTTGGAAAGCATGAGAGATGTGAGGGTATTTTTGTTTGGGTCTGCCCCATCCTGCCTGATGGATTTAATTCAGCACGATTGAGAATATTGGTGTCAAGTAATTAATCAATCTGTTCATTTCCACACAAAAAAACATGCAGTGCACCTCGATCACCTGCTCCGCGCGCGTGTCAGCGTCAATGGAACGTTGACGAACGATCAGCTGAATTGCCCCTCCATGCATCCATGTTTCCGAGAGAAGAGAAGGAGCTGCGCAATATCGCGTACGTATATCCATGTAAGATTCGCAGGAACGAACATGGAAACATCATGAACGATGATGATTCTCAGAAAGAACAAAGAAATAACACCAAGAAAAAAAAATACTACCACTCCTGTCTTGTCACGCACCATTTGACCTTGACCATTTTTGCCACCGGCCTTACATGGAGAAATAAAAAGGTTTGCAAAGCAGCAATGGGTGGATGGCATGGCATCTCCATCCGTTGGCGATATTAATCTTCTAAAAGCTAATTAATTGAATTTCTTGTGAGGCCACGTACTTGTCAAACTCCATACTTAATTTGGATAATTTTTTCTCTCCGGCTAGTTAGTTAAGCTCTAGATAGCTAGCTTGCATGTGGCAGAAAATCAGCTGCGGTGCCGGCCGCGAATTAATTAACTAGGATGAGATAGCATACAATCTCATATCCATCGGTCAACGTGCTAGTAACCTAACATTAACACCATATACAATCTTGAGTTATTTTCTTCCATTTCAGGACCTAGCTAGCATTTGACCCTTGCCCATTAGTGTGTTTGAAAAACCCTTCGGCCAATAATTGACTAATTTTTTCTTGACGCAGTATTATTGAATAATTTTAACTTGCGTTGCTTAAATATTTAATGAAAGGACACGATTCACCGATGCGGCATTACTGGGGGTTGGCAGGCGCGGTTCATGCCGCCTGGGAAGTTTTTCTTCTCTGTCTTTCCTAGGCAATATGTGCCGTGCGTAGTTAGAAGGAGAGAGAATTTAAATGTCCATTTGATTAAAGTGTAAAGATGGATGGATTAAAGCAATTTAGATTTTTAGATGGAAAAAATCAGTTTTAATGTTTGGTTGGATGTACGAGATGAGTCAGTTTTTTGCTTGGTTAAAGGGTGCCATAAAATTAATTAACTAAACTATAGATCTTAGTTTGCATTAATAATAATTGAACATACTCTAATCAACATACACTAATATTTATCGATACTAACTTGATGTAGCAATACTGATTAACCATAGAACATGTTAATTATCACTAAATATACACTATTAAAAATACACCAATGATAATGTTGTAGCAATAATTATTAATTGATAATATAACATGCTAATTATCACTAACTAATTCTTAATGATCATGATTAGAGAAGGGCGGTAGCCTCACCGGCCAAAATAGCCGGCTCACTCTATTCAATATATTTAAGAAATATTTTTTTAAATTAGTTTGTCCTATCCACGTCATCCATCTAACCAAACAAAAGGATATACTAAAAAAGGTGGATATCCCTAACCCATCCACCTGGATCCTTCCAACCAAACGTACCATAAGAGGTAGGTAGCGTTGACAGACGCATTTCTCTGCTCAATTGCTATCTCCTAGTATATATCTTGACATGCTTAGCTAATTTTTCATGTGTTTCACTGTATGTGTCCTTACACTTAAAATATTTTATTTTAAAATATCTGTCTATTAAGGATATCAATGATATAATTATTGCATTATCTCAACCCTACATCCCTATTAAAGTAGTTAGAAATGATTAGATGATTGTCTTACGTTATTAGTAGGGATATATATGGTTATTTTTTATTTTATTTTAAATTTAGCGCTTCGTTGGTCCAGGTGTATAGTGGACTGGCATATATAATGAAACAGAAATAATTAATTAATTAATTTCACGAGCTAGTATTTGACCGTGCTGGTACAGTGCTTGACTAGGGAATGAAGGACGCACGACACATTGATCATGAAGTACGCATGGTCGACGTACGCAACAACGCATGCGTCTACGGTAAATAATTCACAGGTATGCATGCATGTTGATCATATAGCTAGTGTTTACCCAAATGTCTAGGATTAATTAAGATCATTCTCTTATCTTGGACTCTCGTCTCAAGGTGACAACTGGTATTCGAGAATTTATCTGTGTAGAAATTGGGTATAGAGAAAACTAACCCGTAAGGACATTAATAAGCGAAATCGTTGCCCACCGGGTAAGCTAGGGACGGGATCCTGTTACCCGTCCTGTTATCTGGCGGGTATCTATTAATATTTATGACAGGTGGGCCCATAGCATAACATCAAACAAAAAATAACTCTAGGTCATCCTTTAGCTCACAGCCCACAGTTCTCTAGCTCATTTTTTATCAGGTGCAAATACTCATCGGAGCCTCGGTACTCAATGGGGAACGGGGACGGGAAAAAATCGTACCTAGTCATAAAACCGGATATTAGTGCCGAACAGAAAGCTCGATGCTCGCAGCTTGGCTTGGCTTGAAGACTCAACAAGCCGAACTCGAGCCTCCTCCTCGGCTCGTAAAGCTCAGCGAGCCAAGCTAAAAAGCTTGCGAGCCGCTTGTAGGCTCGTTTAGGCTCGTTGTATAAGAACAATTGCATGACTTTTGCTAAAAATTAACAATTTACATGCATGTTGCGAATAATGAAGTATAACTTAAACTAGGGATTAATCACAATTTTTAAAATGTGCGCATGCGGCAGGACACATTTCAGCATGTGCACTTAGTCTAGACTAAGCTAGTTGCGTGATACATCGATTTAAGTATCATGGTTACACCTGCAAATCTAAATTTAATTAAAAAAATGCAGTACAATTCTCTCCTACTATTTCCTCTCAGAATTAAGTAACACAAATGGATCATGAGCAATAAAAATAATTAACACATGCATTGTATTATCAAAAAGTAAAAAAAATCAATTGCACACAACCGGCGCCGGTGTAGTGTTGATGGACTTAAAGCAGCCGGCGGGCGAACGAGCGGCGGGGTCCAGGGGAGGAGTGGCGACGGCGGCCTGCAGTGGGCGGAGAAGCTCTGGGCTGGTGGCGGCGCGCCCTAGCACCAAGCGTGAGCAGTGGCGTTGGTCGATCAGCTGAGGGGTCTAGGGGAGGAGCAGCGACAGTGGCAATCGGCGAAGAAGTGGTGGGCCAGCAGCGGCGCGCTCTAGCCCTAAGCTCATCCAGCGGCGGCGCTGAGTAGACCATCTGCTTAGAAGATGTCGATGCAGTGCAGGTTGAAATCGGGCAGTTAGACTCTTGTCTGGTCCTCCTCCGGTCTGCTCTGCTTCCAATATCGCATGCATGCATGTAGGTGTGACACGGCTCTTGTTTCCGCATCCGTGCCTCCAAATGGTTGGATCGGCCATGTAACAGATCAATGAAACAAAACAAAATTAGTCCATTAATTGCATATGAGCCGAATAAAAAAAATCAAAAAATTATAATGCTCATATGTATGTATGCATGTGTCGATGCATATGCATCGATCGATCTTTAGTAGATCGATTCTTCATCGGCATGCGTTTGCCTTTCGCGGTTGATCTACGCTTCGGGCTCAATAGTCTATGAGCTGGTGGTGGCTCGCGAGCCGGTGCGAGCCGGCTCCAGCTTGGATCAAATCCGATCAGAAGAGTCAGGTATTGGGACGGGGTCTTACTTTGTCGGGTATCATATCTGTTGTCATTCTAACTCTTACCACTACTCTTCATATGCGGTTGTTATCGATACTTGGCACGTGTAAAATGCTCCATTTATGTAAGGATTAGCTTCTTTTTTTGTCAACCTTCTGAACTATATAACATGAATCAAAGATTCGAAAGAAGACTGAATTATTTAGGTGGAAGAACCTTACGACATCTACCGCTCCGGTCCGTTTAGAGAAGGGGAAGAAAAGAGTAAATTTTGTAATTTGCCGCACGCGTTCACAACAGATCGATATAGACTCGAACACCTGTTTACCTTGTCAGGCAGTAAAAGTAAAAAAGAAAGTTGTAGTGAAATCATAAACTACCATGGTTTTGTCACTTAATTGGCTTCTTTAACTAGTTTCTCTGCAGCCACGTCTATCACAAAAACTTTCTCACTCTGATACTTTTAACCGTTAGACTGGAAACAAAAAACCAAGATGGAAGTCACCGTTAGCCCTCCGGAGAATATTGGGAGAGGGCCATGCATAAGGGTATCTTGGTGTCCATCTTTCCTCCCTACAAATTTTTCGCCACATCAGTAGTCATGTCAACCATCCTATTATGTTCGGAAATGGCAAACAGAGGCAAAGTAAGAAGTCATGAAAAGCAGAGAAACTGATCGAAGGAAATGGCAAACAGAGCCAAAGTAAGAAGTCGTAATAATTTAAGAGTTGCGATACAATTTTCTCCAGGAAATAACAACACGAAGATTTTCCGAAAGGACATGGAGTTAACACCAACGAAGACACTACTACGATCCTATCATGTCCTCACACCATTTGACCTTGACCTTTCTTATCTCCTCTTACATGATAAGTGTTGGCAAAGCAAAAATGGATTTTCTAGAAGGTAATTAATTAAATTTGGATAAGTTTTTCTCTCCGGCAACCTAAGATCAGGCCCGTACGGGGGGCATGTGCAGGATGTGCGCCTGCACAGGCCCCCGAAAAATTAGAGTCCCATTTTGTTCTTAAGCATTATTATTTAGTATTAATTAAGATATTAATTTTCAATAATTATTGATGTAAAAAAATTTAAATAAAATTTTTAAGATAATATTTTGTATTATTTCGATTCATAAGAATTTTCCTGTAGATACCTTTTAGATCAGATGAACAAGACTACCATAATTCCTATGTATTGCTTTTGTAGATCGCAATTTCATATGATTTCTAGCAAGAGATTAGATATACTAAAAGTTCCATCTATGGAATGCACCCAGTTGCTAAATAAAATGCTCAAGTTTTTCCTATGGTACAATCTAGCAGCTTTTATTAATTATTTTTGTGTTTTTAATTCCTGAAAGATTTAACATAGATGACATCCAAATTTTGTTTTTTGTTTTCGATTCTTACATTACAAAGACAGCAAACAACAACAAAAAGGAACCTTTACTTCCTCCTGAAAAAATATCCACTCCAACTACTTCTTAAGCACGCCTCACTCTCATGTCCCCTTCCAGATGCACGCTTATGTCTCTCTTTGCCTTTCCTATTACGATCGCAATACTTCAAAATGATGGATTTTCTAAAGCCACTAGATTGTTTCTCTAATATAACAATTGCATATAGAATTTTGTTAATTATTCTAGTGACTATTGCATCAATAGAGCTAAGTTTTTCTAATTGACATTCTGAAGTCTTTCGTGCGCTCTACAATGACACAAGATTGGCTACACTAGCCCTTGAGAATGATATTTTGGAGAATGTTGCTTATGAAAATTTGAAATGCTAAAAGGATGACATGTTTCAGATAAAAGTCAGATTAGTAGTTACGAGTTTCAAGATTTTTTTTTATCGGCATATAATTCTTAAATGAATTGTATTACCACAAATAAAAGGTAAGTTTTTATCAGAATTTTTTATATCTAAGACATAGTTTTAGATTTCGCACCAGGTCATCAATTTCACGGATACGGCCTGCCTAAGATAAGATCTACGTAACTACTTTTGTGGCCCTGCCGGCATTGACGTACGCGTTGCGCATGAGCTAGCGTTTTGATTTTTTATTTTTGGCGAGTAACATGAGCTAGCTTTTGACCCTCCTAGTTGATTAATTTTAACTTCTCGATCATAATTAATCAACGCAAGGATACGACATATACAGCGATGCAGGATATTTCTTGTACAGAGATCGGCACAGTTCACGCCGCGGCAGCAATGTATATATGCGTCGTGCACGCCATACGTCTATATGTCACAGTGACGGATCAGCTCGCGCTTAACTGGTCATATATATACTCTAAAAACTAATCTTAACTTGTGCTGATTAAATTAATTAATTAATTAATGCAAGGGATGGGTACGCGCACAACACAGGGAGGATAAATAAATTGGAGAGATAAGTTTACATGCATGTTGTAAAAAATGACACGCAAATTAAAACTACCGTTGCTGATGCATGTGTTGCCACACAAGTTTCTCTCCCCATAAATTGCCATATGTCCGTGTCACCGTCTTCACATGCTGGCATTATTTAATTATTTAATGTCTTTTTTGCGTGGCATTAACCATATATATCTTGGCAATTTCCACTGGCCCTACTGTTGCAAAACATATATTTGTGAGCTGTCACATGGAAGACTCCGTCAGAAGAATGAAATGGAATTTCTTTCCAAAAAATCTTGACATCCGTGAGCTATGCATGCATGGCAAAAAAACGAAAATTGATCATATGAAAACAAAAACCATGAGCTATAACATAGAGAATTTCCTCGAAGATATGAAATGGAATTTTGTTTGATATAATGTGGGAAACATCATGAGCTATAGTATGTCAACAACCATCGAAATTTGATCGTTCAAAAGTTTCTGTAAAATTACGATTTAATGAAATATTTCTACAAAACCGTAAAATGGTACTCAGCAAAAATAAACCTTGAAAATCGTGAGCTACAGCATAGCAGAAACATGTTTCCGTTATATTCTTTTTAACATAAAGAGAGGCGCTCTGTCATTTCATTAAGGATTGAAAACAAGTTTATGTACAAAAGACAAAACATCCACTACATCTACATTACAACACGAACGACCAACTTCCTCTGGTTGATGTATTCTGTGATTAAGTAAGCGACATCAATGAAATCTAGTGTCGTTTCTTGCAAAATTTTGCGATTGTGCTCCTTCCCAGCGTTCCAAAGCACATAGATGAGGTCCCCCAAACTCGCGACTATGATCATGGTCGAGGGGCGGAGATGCTGCAACTCCACCAATCCTCCAGCGACGCGTCGAGTGAGAGCATTCCCTGCGGCAGCCCCTTGCCATCTCGAGATAATGCCCTAAAGCCCTCTCATGTAGATGCATTGGCGCGCAAGATGCTCATTGGATTTGAACTACGCGTTGCAAAGACGGCACACCTCCTCATGGGGCAAGCCATGCACAGCAAGGTTGTCCGTCGTCAAGGCCAGCCTATGGAGCAACAACCAGGCGTGGATTTTACACTTCGGCTCCTCTCGCTCTTGCCCACACGTTGCCGTCTAGGAAAGGAGCCGTCTGGCCATGGAATTGGAAGCGGTAAGTAGAAGAAGCCGAGTATTTCCCGTTTGTCGTCCACTCCCAAGTGATGGAATCTGGCACATCAGGGTCAAGGTGCATGTCTTGGAGAAGGGCCCAAAGGTCAACAAACTCATGAATCTTTGTCATGGTGGTGATTTGTCTCAAGAAACGAATCCAAGCCCCCTAATTGAGCTCTACCGCTAAGCTCCTCTGCTTCCGTTTTGCAAGCACGAACAGGTTCAGCGCAATTTCCCTTGGTGCCACTCCACCTAGCCATCTGTCCTTCCAGAATAACGCCTTCTTCCAGAACAATATTCGTTGTGTCGACAAGGTTGAAACAGCCTCCCCAGAGCTGAGCCGCTTGGCGGATAGCGGCGAAGATATCATCTTTGATTATCCCCCGGCATTTCTTGAAGAAGAGATCAATAAAACCGTTGGGGCCTGGAGCTTTCTCAGATGGCAACATGTCTCCGTTCTGTGAGTAATGGAAAGGGTGAAAGCTGATTCAAAAAATATATATATAGCAGGAGCGACAGAAATTTGATCATGCAAAGCTATAATATGGAATATTCCTTCACAACAATGGAATGTAACCTTTTAGGGAAGATTTTGACCCTTGCCTATTGATGAATAAAGTTTAATTTGTGGCGCTTATTTTCTTTCATATTTGAATCGTACCTGTGGCGCTTAACTAATGCAAGCTAGGGAATTAAGGAGGCGCGATCATGGTGCACGCGTACAATACACGCAGGAATTAAACTAATAAATAAATTTACATTGCATGTTGTACAAGAATTACTTACTGCACGTAAACTAAGATGGCATTGCTGACGCATTGCAACAGAAGCTTCTTCTCTCTCCGACCAACTGCGTGTGTCCCTCCGTTACCCGTACGGCCGTACACAGCGAGCTTTTGTCCGATCGGTCCGTGTGGCGTGTGTATATATATAGCACCCGCATGCCACACCATATCAAGCCACGCGTAGTTATCGATTCCAATTCACCTGTAAAACTTAGAGAAAAGATCGAACATTCGTTCATGCTGGCAGTACTGGCATCGTCGGTGTTCGCGGCCTTCGACAAGGACGGCGACGGCAAGGTGTCGGCCTCCGAGCTGCGGGGCTGCATAGCGGCAACCCTCGGCGAGGAGGTGTCCGAGGAGGAGGCCGCGGCAATCCTCGTGGCGGTGGACGGCGACGGCGACGGGCTGCTGGACCAGGAAGAGTTTTCGAGGCTCGCTGGCCATGGAACGGACGTCGCGGAAGAGGAGGGCGACGACGACGTCAGGCGCCGGTGCCTAAGAGAGGCGTTCGCGATGTACGCGACGACGGACGGCAAGGAGGAGGAGGGCACGGCGGTGATCACGCCGGCGAGCCTGCGCCGGATGCTGAGCAAGCTGGGGTCTCAGCAAATGGGGCTGGAGGAGTGCAGGGCCATGATCTGCAGGTTCGACCTCGATGGCGACTGCGTACTCTCCTTCGACGAGTTCAAGGTCATGATGATGCATGCATGACGGCATCACTGACTAATTCTTGTAATGGCCCACTGTTAATTAGTATGTTGTGATCAGACCTTCGAGGGTCACTATTAAATAAAATGCATTTCATCCTCGTTCTATTTCCGTATTTAGGATAATTAAAACAGTTTAAATTAAAAACCTTACAACTTTAAATTAGAGTCAACTTAAATAAAATTTTGAAAATAAAATTTATCCACATCTCTGATAATATTTATGAGTCTTAAACACCTCGAAGAATGCCTCTGAAAATTAAGTCATTTGGAATTAATTTTCATATTTGAATATAAAAAATTCAAACAAGTTTTAAATTGGCAGAACTGTAATACATTAATTGAATGAATTTTTCCTTATTCAAAATTTATGAGATTTTGTATTTGTGACTCATTTTCCTTTCTGAACCCAAATACAAAATTTTCATAAATTCTTATGAAATATTTCACCTACTTATAGTTCAAACCTAAGTTAGGGCATAATTGGATTTATATTTAAATAACATTCAAATATGACTTAGTTTAATCTAGAAAAATTCATATAGGTTATAAGTATTCTAAAGACACTCTGTGAATTGTTTTACATAATTAAATACATATATTTAAATCTCCTAACGATTCAAAATCATTGCATTAAGCCGAAATAAAAATAAAACAAAATAAAAGAAACTATAATCTACATGGGCCAAATTTCAGCCCAATTCCTCATATGTGCCATGCCAGGCCCACCTTGTGTTGGCGCCTCATCTCAGGAAGGCGCCCCGCTCTAGCACTGCCTCTTCCCCGCTGGCTGCTAGGGCCCTCACAGCAAGCATCGCCTTCACGAGCCTCGCCACAGGCCGGACAGCTTTTGAGCGGGGAGATGGCCGTGGATGACACCCAAATGCTCCGTTTCGTCACTCCCCGTCGTCACCATCGGGCTCCACGACACATGTACATCTTCATATATCGCCACGTCCATGCTACTGCACCGACCTGCCGTTAGAGACGATGGAAACCACCTCGGAGCCCTCTGCCTGTAAGGACCCTCTCCTCGATTGCCTCAACTTCTCTCGCCCACTCCCCTCCTAGACAACATCACCACATTCCAATCGTTGCTCCACACCCATCTCGTCGAGACACAACACTTGCCATTGAGCTGATTGCCCGGAATGCAACCAACAATCAGGCTTCGGCAGCCGCAACCTTACAGCACGCCATGTCTTCTCATGCCAGCAGGTAGGATAGGCCCGCCGATGTTGTTAAAAGTCCACCTAGCCCTTGTGTGGTTTTGATCATTAATGACAAACGGGTTTGTGGACTAACCATTTTTCTTGAATGTTGGAACATGTATTAGTTAGGTACCACTTTGTAGGGTTACATCAAGAGGATGAACCTACAAGCCCATGAAACCCAATATCAATAATTCATGTGGTGATTGGGAGATGGATTCACGTGTTGAAGTCCATCAAATCATGCGAAGCATCAAGTGATCAAGAAGTAAACTTCAAGAATCAAGATATGGGTTTAAGGAGTGAACCGCATTGGATCAAGATGAAGTCATAATGCAAGAGTGAAGTTGACCAAGATGAAGAAGTTCACGTGTTGAACTCAAGATGGTCAAGAGTGGGCTCATGTGTTGAGCCATGGTGATCAAGACATGAAGCTAGAAGTTCAAGAGAAGAACACTACTGGTGGCTTCATGTGATCAAGTGACGGTAAGTAATTGTGTATTGCATTATATGAACTAATCCTATGTGCTATGTGCTATGTGCTATGTGTATGTTGAGGGTTAGATATCACTTATGGGCAAGCATCGGGAAGTTGATTGTATGTGCACATGAGAGAACAACATCATAAGTTGATGGTCATCATGACAAGCTCAAGATTGGCATCATGCGAAAACATATGCTTGAGGCTTGTGGATTCATCAAGTGAAGATGATTTCAAGAGAAAGCTTCCCCATGAGGATTATGGGGGAGCTATATGAAGAAAACTTCATGAGGTGACGATGATCAAGGTGATTCCACTTCGAGTAAGGAAGATAGACATCATCGAGCTCAAGTTGAATATGCAAGGCAAAGGTATGCCTAGACCAGGTTTTCCTAGTTTAACCGGTCTCAAGGGGTTTGGAGAGAGGCCGGATTATAGGTTAGATAGTCGTACTATAAAGAGGGGCTATCAGATGATTAGATTGTTCACGTCGTGTGTCGAGTGCTCAAGTCTTTGCATATGTTGTATACCGTCGTGTTTCCTTTGTGGTGGAGGTGCTAGAACTCGTGTTCTAGTGTGTCCGGAGGTTCCGAGGTGTGAGTGCTCGGAGGCTTCGGGCGTAGTTCAGTGTTGTGTGTGTTGTTCCTAGATTTGGTGTCTAGGTGTGTGCGATCCAACCAACCTAAGTGGTTTGGTTGATCGGCTAGGTTCATGGACTCCGGGAGGTCCTTTTCCGGAGTATATGACCTAAGGTTATCTCCCAAAGTGTTTCGGGTTGAGCCAAGGTGTTCCGGGTTTGTTCCGAAGTGATCCGGGCTCAACGAGTGCTCTGTAGGAGTTTCTGTCCTGGAAAATCTAGACCCTCCGGGCCAGGGTCCGGGAACCCGGAGGGTCCGGCTAGGGTTCGGGTCAGGGTCCGGGAACCCGGAGGGTCCGGGTCAGGGTCCAGGTGAGGGTCCGGGTGAGGGTCCGGGTTGTACAGAAGGTTTCCGGAGTGTCACCCGGAGGGTCCGGATCTGTACTGGACAACCCAGACCTCAACCCGTAGGGTCCGGGTCAAGGGTCCGGATTTTCCAATGGTCACTTTTCTGACCGTTGGTGTGAATTCGGAGGGTCCGGGTCAAATCCGGACAGTCCGGATTTGCCCAGATTCCTTTCCAACGGCTAGTTTTCAAGGTTAGCTATATATAGTCTCCACCTTGGATTGGCTTGATATATGAGTTGCTACCTCCGTACTTCATTTGTGAGCATCTCTAGTGCTCTCCTCCCTCTCCAAAGCCTCAAGTGCATGTGTTGCCATTTTGTGAGGAGTGAGAGAAACCTTTGTGCATAAGTTGCACAAGGTGTGTGCATAAGTTGCATTGTTGAGCACTTGGCGTCGATTGTGTTCGAGCGAGAGTCCGAGGGTCTATTACTCTTGGAGGCCACCGACTCCTAGACGGCTTGGTAGCTGTGGCTCGGTGATCTCCTCAAGAAGTTTATGAGGAGGCCCGGGAGATTGTGAAGTGATTGTAGAGCTCGCCATCTCCGGGAGTGGAGGAAAGAGCTAACCATAGTGATCGGGGAGTCTCCGGAGAGTCCTCGAGAGGAAGTGGCTTGAGAGAGAGAGCCCACCTTTGATCAAGCGTGATCGGGTCCTCGAACAGAGACGTAGGATATCGGTGGATATCCGAACTCCGGGTCATATATCGTTTGTCTCCTTTACTTATTGCATTTCATACTTGCACTAGATTACTTGTATATCTCCTGTGGAAGTTGAATTTCTTGTTTATCACCCTTGTATCCTTAACATTGATATATTTACATAGGGTGGTTATGCTCATATGAAAGACTAGCATAATTGGATTTGAGCTTGCGAAAATCCAATTACTATAATTCCGCATTAGGATTGAGCCAAATCCATAAGTGATTTAAAAAGCCTATTCACCCCCCGTCTAGGCGACATCTTAGTTATTAAGGTCCCTTCAATTGGTATGTTTGTGCACATTGATTCACTTCTACTAGATGGCACACATTACTTTTTAGGGAGAACTAGCATGCTTGATAGATTTTGGACCATGGGTCCACAATTTGAGCAAGTTGTAAATGTGAATTTTTCCTCCTCCAAGTGATTGGGATAATGACCTATCAATTGGAGAAGAGAAAAACCTACATCTCAATGCTCAAGCTACTAATGCCATATTTTATGCCTTGAGTGTTGAGGCGTTGGAGTCGATCATTCCTCTTGAGGATGCTCACGAAATTTGGATCACCCTCGAGAAACGGTATTGGTTCAACATTGATGAGGATGATCTTCTCTTCGAGGAGTCAACTGAGGATTGCTCCACTTCACCTTCACATCAAAAAGAGCACCCAATTGCCTCCACCTCCGCTTGCATGGACATCACACCATCACCCACTTCACCAACGTGCGACAAAGCACAAGGTAATGATATGGTAAGTGGCGATGACTTGTGTGATGATGATGATGATACTATGCTTAGCTTTGATGATCTATATAGTATAATTAAGAATGCAAAGCTTGTTATTGACAAATTGAAAGATAATTGTGAACATTGGAAGAATGAGTTTCTTTCAACCAAAGATTCACTAGAAAAATTAACTAGCTCACATGTGTTACTTGAAACCTCAAATAACAATTTAACCAATTCTCATGAGGAATTAAAAGTAGAGCATGAGAAGCTAAAAGATGTTTACAATAATATTTTTCTTGTCAATAATAACTCATATTTGAGCCTACACCCTTCCAACAACAAAATTGATATGTCTACATGCGTTGTTAGCTCATGCAAACCATCAATTGATAAGTTGCTCATACATAATGATGATATGCCAAATTCGCCAAGTTGTTCAAATAACATTGCTTATGGTTCCTCTAGTTCTTGTGAGACTAATCTTGTAGAGGAACCCAACAACAAAGTGGCTCATGATCTTGGTGGCAAGCTTATCAAAAGATCAAGAAAGAAAGCTCCACCAAGAAGAAGATCAAAGAAGAGCAAGTCATGCCTTGAGTGTCACAAGCACGGACACTTAGCCAAGGAGTGTCCAAATGTTGGACTTGAAGAATCCACCTCTTAAAGTGAAGGATCTTCACACTCTGATGCACCCAAGTGCCTCATGGCAAAAGGTACTAAGGTATCATCCTCCAAGAAACCTTCACTAGCAATTCTAAATGATATTAGTGATCTAGATAGTGATGGTGAGGATAACTTGCTAGATGCTAAGTTCTTGAGCTCCTTAAACAAAGATACCATGTCTAAGATCACTCAACTAGTATCAACCATAGAAGCTCAAGACTCAACCATAAATGAGCAATATGAGATTCTAGATAAACAAGAAGACATGCTTATTAATAAAATTAAAGAATTGAGAGCTTTAAATACCGAGCATGATAAATTAAAAGAGTCTCATGATGAAGCATCCGTTATGAAGGAAAATGTTGAGCTTAGGGTTCAACTTGTAAAGCTAACTAGTAATCATGGGGAACTACAAAGAAATCATAAAAATATTTTAAGCATACATAAGAACCTTGTAATCTCCCATGATGAACTAAAGTTAGCTCATGAGGCGAAAATTACAAAGGTAACATCAAGTACACCTCATTTGGACACTAGCACTATTGTTGCTCAAAATGATGTATTGCCATGTGCTAGTCCTAGTAATTCACCCGCTCCTAATGATGATACATCTTGTGATGAATTGCTTTCCAAACCTTATTGCTCTAACAAAAATGCTACAATATCCTCTAGTACTCTTGTTGATACTAACATTGTAGAGGAACTAAAAGAGCTCAAGGATCAAGTCAATTCTTTGAAGAATGACTTATCCAAATGTTTCAAGGGCAAAGTTGCACTTGATAAGATCCTTAGCGGCCCAAGACATCCCCATGACAAGAGTGGACTCGGTTTCAACTCCAATCTTAAGAAGACCAAGCCGCGTCCATGGTTATGGACAACTTGGTTGGGCCATACACTGGTTAGACCAGGCTTTCGAAAACCAAAATGGGTTATGGTTTTAAGGACGCAGGCATGATGTGCCTACAGGGTGACTTTGAGAGGCCCCGTGTGGGGCGGGAGATGTGAACATGGGAGGTAGAAACAACTATCTATTAGGACTGGTCGGCCGTGCCCGTGGCGGACTGCCGAATTGAAGGATTGATAACATATACTATTATCATGACTCGGCAAAGCTTTGTCTGTTTGTGAAATCTGCTTTCATCATCGATTTAAGAAGTTCAGATGAAAACTTACTTTCTCACACGACATGAGACATAGGTAAGAGCCAATTTCTTGATACCTCAATGTATGCATACATCCTTATTATTCTCCCTGGAGGAGGGCTTGCAAGTACATTCAATGTTCTCACCTGGCTTATTGATTTGGCTAGAGGAGGAGTACCACTCTGAGGATAGCGACAATGACTATGAGGTGTAGAGTGTTACCCTAGTCAGTTGCTTGTGGTTTGGCATATTGATGGGCGATCTACCATGTGTATCCGTTGCAATTTTAATTTGGCCACTATGTTTGGTTTGTACGAATGAAGACCATAATGGCTATTTGTGTAACAAACTTGGTATTGTATGATTATGTTATCAAGTAACATATTAGTACTGGCCACTGATCTTGGCACTGGTACAATAATCACACGGGTTTATCCGTTCTTAAAACTGGGTACGCCACAGAAGGCTCACAACGGTGGCGATGGTGGCATGGAAAACTTGGTGTAGAGTAGAGCCAGCAATGATGAGGTAATAGTGATGACAAGCTCTGGCGCTGACATGCTCCGGTGACAGATTCAAGGGAAAGAGGCTGTCCAAAGACAACAAGTGCTTTGAGTGTGGCAAGGAAGGCCACTTTGCTGCTGATTGTCCAAGTAAGAAGAAGGACAACAGTCAATACAAGAAGAAGAAGAAGGACTTCAACGGCAAGAAGAAGACCTTCAACAACAATCACCCAACTTATTCCAAGAACAAAGCCACTACTAGAGCTTATGTTGGACAAGCTTGGGTGTCAGATGACTCACGCTTAGAGGAAGTGTTTGAAGATGAAGGTCAGGTTGCTGGGATTGCCATCAACATGGCTGATGTGCCCAGCTGTGACACAGTTAGGTCACACAGCTCCAAGATCAACGCCAAGGCTGATTAATCGTCATCCACTCCTGCTCCTTTGTGCCTCATGACCAAAGAATCTAAGGTACTTATTGAAGATGACTTTCCTGATTATGCTGAACTAAAGGGCATCTTGGAAAGAACAGATAAGGCCTGCGGCATCTGAAAGAGCATCTAGGCCCCTAAGTGGTTTTGATGATTAATGGCAACTCAAACTGGGATCTAAGTTTACAATGAGTGTAAGCAGGTTAAATAGGTTACAGGAAGAAGGATCATCAAGGGAATGATGACCACGCAAAAATTACAAAGGTGGTTTACAGGATAAGGGAATGGCTGTGCTAGGCAGCTGTGTCACAGCTGTGAAGAAGCCGGTGCTGTGTAAGGAGTTGCAAGCAAGGTGATGGTGGCTTGATGCGTCAAGGGCCGTGAATACAGGTGGTGGTAGGTAAAGCCTAGATTTTCTAGTTTCTTTGAGTCCATAGGAAACACCTGTACTATCAAGAGGGATGGAGTAGTAATAATCTGTGGAAGATCTTTTGCTCAATGCTCAGGGTGTTGGACAGTGGCACTGATGGTTTGAGGTCAGTGGCTCTGTGTCAACAGTTTTGCACAAGTGTGAAACTGGTTTGTGTTAGCACTCTGCAGTGCTAGCAGCAGAAAACCCTAGGGGTTAGAGTCACCAGTGTGACACAGCTGTGTCACAGGTGGTCTAGCACTCTATGACTCAGGTACATCTCTGTACCATGGGAGAGCTTGTAAATGCTAAGGAACCTGCACTACGATGGTTTGTCTGCTGAGTCAGAAGACTGTCGGAGGTTCTCTCCTTATTAGGGATCAGAGTAGTTGTATGCTGAGGGGCATGTCATGTGCCAAGACCAGGTTGAGCAGTGCGGTTACGTCAGTTAAGGGTTCACCTGTGTCATCCTCCAGTGACACAGGTGTCGGTCTACCCGAGCCGGTTATAGGTTGGGCGTAGTGTGTTGCTGTGTCACCGACGCCTGTCATCGGTGGCTCACTTAATCCTACGTGGCAACATTGTAACGGTCGGGTTCCTGTGAACCCTATAAATAGGGGACTAGGGGAGGTCTTCGACCTCAACCAACCAACTACAGTTGCTCAAACCAGTAAAGCATACTCGACCGTTGCAAGCCTCTCTCACTCGGAATAAAAGCCAACCTTCCTAAGAGAGTTAGAGTCCTTGAGCAAAAGAGCATTTGGTTCCTCCAGGATTCGTTGCTGGTCCTTGAATCTATTACTCTTGGAGTATCTATTCCTAGACGGCATAGGAGTTGCTGGTATCACCCAATCTTGTGTGGGCTGAACCAGTAGTTTGTGAAGGTGATCTGAAGTCTACCTGCTGCAAGGCTAAAGGACTTCCACAAGCAAAGCAAGAGGCCTGGTCGTCAGGTACTCGGAGAATAAGCACGATTCAGTGCTGGTGATCTCTTCAGAGTAGCCTCTCCAACAGAGACATACCTCTCTGAGAAGAGCAGGGAACTTCGGTGAAAAACACCTAGTCTCTGAGTACTTATTGTATTGCCTATAGTACTTGCTATATCTGCATGCTTGTGTGATCTTAGACTTATTCTGTTCATCTGTTGTAGATCACCTTTTTACCTGTGCTATCTTAGCTGTGTCTCAGTTACTATTGATCATATCTCTTGCTTGTGTTAGCTACCTGTTACACAGCCAGTTAGGTTACACATTATTTCTAAGTCTTTAGCTCACCTGTGTTAGACACCTATGTGACAGCTACGTGTTAGATCATACATAACATCTTGCCTGTGCTATTCACCTGTCACACAGTTAGCTTATCCTGCAACTAGCTAAGTCTTAATCTGTTCAATAGAGTTAAAAAAAGTAATTTTAATTAGCCTCCTATTCACCCCCCTCTAGTCGGCACCCTCGGTCCTTTCAATTGGTATCAGAGCAAGGTTGCTCTTTGATTTGGCCTAACAACCAGAGTTAAAGGATGTCGGGCTATGAGGGTAAAATACCTATCTTTAGTGGGACTAATTATGCTTTCTGGAAAAGAAAGATGCAAATGCATCTTATTGCTATTGACCCAGATGTATGGGAAGTTGTCTCAGAAGGTTACAGGTTAGTAGATAGCATCATGCCTACCATAAACGACAAGAGAAACATTTAGAACAATGCTAAAGCTGCCACAACCATCTTCATGGGTCTACAGGAGCATGACTTCAACAGAGTCAGTACTATGGATTCTGCCAAAGATATC
This sequence comes from Stipa capillata, assembly GCA_019208055.1. Taxonomy (NCBI): domain Eukaryota; kingdom Viridiplantae; phylum Streptophyta; class Magnoliopsida; order Poales; family Poaceae; genus Stipa; species Stipa capillata. Next base: position 29,024 of record JAGXJF010001208.1, on the reverse strand, counting down.
TGGGATACTCTGGAGCAGATCTATGAGGGCAGTGATACTTTGAAGAAGTTGAAGAGAAGCCTTTTGGAATCAACATTGGAGAGATTTGAGTATGAGCATGGTGAGGACATCAACTCCCTGTTCTCAAGACTCACCATCATCACCAACCAATTGAAGGCCTTAGGCTCCAATCGGGTAGAAGATGAAGATGTGGTGAAGAAATTCTTGTCAATACTTCCCAAAGCCTACAGGACTCTTGTTCTCATGCTTAAGGAGAAAGATGGGTTCGACAAGATACAAGAAGGCAAGCAAAACTCTTCCCCAGCTGTTAAGAAGAACATTGCCTTGAAGACCACTGCTTCAATGTCACAACCTGAGAGTGACAGCAGTAAGAAACTCAATGAGGAGATGACCAGTGGAGAAGAGAGTGAACTCATTCTCCTCACAAGAAACTTCAGGAAGTTCTACAAGAAGAAGAAGCAGTTCGAGTCCAGTGACAGATTCAAAGGGAAGAGACTGTCCAAAGACAACAAGTACTTTGAATGTGGCAAGAAAGGCCACTTTGCTGCTGATTGTCCTAACAAGAAGAAGGACAACAATCAATACAAGAAGAAGAAGAACTTTCATGGAAGAAAGAAGACCTTCAACAAGCACCCAACCTATTCCAAGACCAAGGCCACTGCCAGAGCCTATGTTGGACAAGTTTGGGTATCAGATGACTCAGGTTCAGAGGAAGAATCTGAGGAGCTTCTCCTTAAGAAGCATGAGGAGCTAAAGACAAAGCATGAAATGTGCACTGATATTACTTCTGCTATTTCTAATGATGCATCTGTGCCTGCTCATGCTGTTATAGAGTCATGCTTAAATTGTGCTAGTCGTATAAATATTCTAACATCCACAGGTGGAGTTATTGATGATTCAAAAGAGGCTTCAACCTCTACTGCTACTAACTCTGTGGATGCAGCTGAGCATAACAAGCTCAAAGAGGAGTTTGAAGAGCTAAAAAGGCTTATGAGGAAAGGCCTATGCACTGCCAACATTGGCATGCAAAATTATCAGCTGATTAGAGTTGAAATGCTCAGAAAGAACGATGGCCGAAAAGGCTTGGGTTATATTTCTCATGCAAATAAAGATAACATGCCTGCTGTCACTAACCTTAAGCTTGCAGAGAAATTTGTGAGACAGGCAGGTACAAATGACAACAACTTTGTTGGTCATATGCAGAAAAACAAGAATGCTGTGAGCATTCCATCTAACCCATCCTATGTCTTGCAAAAGGACAGAAAAGGGAAGATTGTGGCTAAGTATGTAGGTCGCAGGCACTTGACAAAGTGGTTGCCTGCCATCTGGGTTCCAAAGGTAACGGTTGCCTGTGTCACCGGTATCTTACACAGCTGTGTACCCACCAGTGACACCGGTACCTCACACAGCCAACTAACCCTTCTGTCTAAGGTTGCAGGTGATAGTCAGCCTAAGAGGATTCACATCATATCATCTGTTGCTAAGGCTGTGATCACTAGAAATAGATCATCTAACCCTATTACTGCTGTCTTTGCTTATAGTAAAACTGCTAAGGGAGCCAAACCTGTTTGGGTCCCTAAATCCCATAACTAACCTTGCAGGACACTGCCTCCAGTGGAACTGACTGGGTTGTGGACAGTGGATGTACACAACATATGATAGGAGGCAGAGAGGAGTTTGTAGAGATCACAAATGAAAATCTTCCAAGCAAATATGTGATTAATGCAGATAACTCCAAGGGAAAGATAAATGGCATGGTAAAGTTGCCATATCTGAAAATCACTCTTTATCTAATGTAATGCTTGTGATCAGATATGCTATAGTTTGATGTTTATGTGACACAGGCATGAAAGTTATTTTCTATCTTGATGAGGTTATAGCCTCCAAACTATCTGATGATTCTCAAGTGTTCAAAGGATGCAGGTCTGGAAAATTGTATATTGTCAACTTCAATAAACAGCCTGCAGCAGCTCCATGGTGTCTCATGACCAAGACTAGTGTTGGCTAGCTGTGGCACAGGCGGCTAGGACATGCAGGGATGAAGCTTCTCAACAAGCTGAGCAAACATGACTATGTCATAAGCCTAGAAAAGGTAAATTTTGAGAAGGACAAGCCTTGCAGTGCATGTCAAGCTGGCAAACAAGTTGGAGCTGCCCATTGTCCCAAGACCATCATGACCACCACCACACCTTTTGAGCTCATACACATTGACCTCTTTGGTCCTACAACATATGAGAGCTTGGGAGGTAACAAGTATGGCTTTGTCATAGTAGATGATTTTTCTCGATATACTTGGGTGTTCTTTCTGAAGGAGAAGACACAGGTTTACAAGAAGTTCAAGAACCTCATTGTTAGAGTGCAAAATGAGTGGAAGGTAAATCTGGTCAAGGTCAGGAGTGATAATGGGACTAATTCAAGAACTTTAAGGTGGAAGCATTTTTGGACAAGCATGAGTTTTCAAGTCCATATGCTCCACAACAGAATGGTGTAGTGGAGAGGAAGAATAGAACCTTGATAGAGATGGCAAGGACACTAGTGGATGAGTACAAGACTTCACCAAGATTTTGGGCTGAATCTGTCAACACTGCCTGTCACTCCATCAATAGGCTATATCTATATCCACTACTCAAGAAGACTCCTTACGAACTGCTCAGCAACTCCAAGCCAAATGCCTCATACTTCAGAGTATTCGGCTGTAAGTGCTACATCCTTAGGAAGGGTAAATGCCTTACTAAGTTTGAAGCTAAATCTGATGTTGGTGTATTCCTTGGTTATTCTACTAACTCCCATGCCTATATAGTTTTTAACACGTCCACACAGGTTGTTGAAAAATCTATAGATGTGGATTTTGATGAGTCTTATGGCTCCCAAGGAGAGCAAGTTGCTAATGATGCAGGGAGAGAAGACATTCAAAAGAAATCAACTGGTGAGATCAGACCTACCATCAAAGAGGAACCTGCCTCACCAAGTGATCAAGAACCTCCCGCTCCATCACTGGGTGAAAACATTGGAGTTCAAGATGTTGACTTCGAGTACAACCCAGCCAATGATCAACTAGATGCAGAGGACCTGATTTAGTCAGCTGTGTCACAGGAAGAACCAACTGTGTCACAGGCAACACCAACAGCTGTGACACAGGCGGTTAACCCAGATCCCCTTGTGATCGCAGGCTGCAGAAGGATCACCCTGTAGATCAAATCATCGGTGCCATTAATAGGGGAGTGACTACTCGTTCTCGAATTGCTAATTTCGGTGAACATTACTCTTTTGTTTCCAGTGTTGAACTCAGGAACATTAAGGAAGCTCTCATATATAAGTACCTACGTATCTTTTTAGCTCCTATACAGAATATATATAAAAAAATTCAAATATTTTCTTGGGAAAATTCAAACCTTTACTTTCATCTTAATGATTTTTTATTTTATATAAACTCTAAATATGGTCTAAAAAATATGAAAATTGGCATGGGGTCATGAGATGACCTCATGAGGCTGTGTTTAAAATATCAGAGAATTTCACAAAAGTTGGACTATACATTGCTTTGTAACTCAAGCATCTCCCAAGAAAAAATAAAAAATAAAATAAATACTAGAAATTTCAGGAAACTCAGAAAATTATGAAACTTGATCTGCTGTCTAGATCTACTCATTTTACAAATTTTACAAAAAGAATCACTTTATTTGGACTTATGGATCAAAAGTTATTGATATTTGTTGATGCAGTGCTTTTGGGCTGAAATACCAGTGACGGGCACGATAGACATGCCCGTCAGTGGAGATCGCTTCTTCACTAACGGGCACTTAAGTAGCGCCCGTCAGTGAAAACAACACACCATCTTGGCACCCTTTGTTCATATCCACTGACGGGCTGCGTTGTTGCCCGTCAGTGGAGACTTCCTCTCTGCTGACGGGCACTTAAGTACCGCCTGTCAGTGGAGATGATCCGTCATTTATGGCACCGGGGTTGCGTCTCCACTGACGGGCAACTTAAGGGCCCATCAGTGAAGGTCTTCCACTGCAGCCAGTCAGACTCCTTTGCTGACGGGCCTCTAGGTGCCCGTCAGCGGTGAGACCCTCCAACGACGGGCAAGAGTGCGCCCGTCAGTGGAGGGGGTTCAGCAAAGGGTCATTTTGCATCTGCAGTAGTGTGTGTCACAGGAAGAACCAACTGTGTCACAGGCAACACCAACAGCTGTGACACAGGCGGTTAACCCAGATCCCCTTGTGATCAGCAGGCTGCAGAAGGATCACCCTGTAGACCAAATCATCGGTGCCATTAATAGGGGAGTGACTACTCGTTCTCAAATTGCTAATTTCTGTAAACATTACTCTTTTGTTTCCAGTGTTGAACCCAGGAACATCAAGGAAGCTCTCATGGATGCTGACTGGATAAATGCTATGCATGAAGAGCTGAATCAATTCGAGAGAAACCAAGTTTGGTCCCTGGTTGAAAGACCCCATGATCATAATGTGATTGGAACAAAGTGGGTCTTCAGGAACAAACAAGACACCAATGGACAAGTGGTAAGGAACAAAGCCAGACTTGTGGCTCAAGGGATTACACAAGTGGGGGGCCTGGACTTTGGAGAAACATTTGCTCTAGTGGCAAGACTTGAAGCCATTAGGATCCTCCTTGGATATGCTGTTCATCATAATATCAAGCTTTACCAAATGGATGTGAAGTCAGCCTTCTGAATGGTAAACTTTCTGAACTTGTATATGTTGAACAGCCACCAGGCTTTGAAGATGCTAAGAAACCACATCATGTCTATAAACTGCACAAAGCACTTTATGGCTAAAGCAAGCACCTAGAGTATGGTATGACACATTGAAAGATTTTTTGATCAAGAATGGTTTTAAAATGGGCTTAGTAGACACAACTCTATTCACTAAGAAAAATGGAAAGGATTTATTTGTGTGCCAAATTTATGTCGATGACATAATATTTGGCAGTACTAACCGCTCCATGAGTGACGAGTTTAGCCAGATGATGACCAAGAGGGTTGAGATGTCCTGTATGGTGAAACTCAAGTACTTCCTAGGACTTCAGATCAAACAACTCAAGGAAGACTTTCATCTCTCAAGAAAAGTTCACCAAGGACATCATCACCAAGTTTGGCATGAAGGATGCAAAGCCTATTCATACTCCCATGCAAACAAATGGTCATCTGGACTTGAAACATTGAAGGTAAGTCTGCTGATCAGAAAGAATTCAGATCCATGATAGGCTCATTGCTATACTTGTGTGCATCTAGGCCAGATATCATGTTGAGTGTGTGCATGTGTGCTAGATTCCAAGCTAACCCTAAAGGACTGTCACAGAGTGGCAGTACGCAGGATACTGAGATATTTAATTCAAACCTCAGGGTTTTGGTTTGTGGTACCCTAAAGGTGCAAATTTTGAGCTAGTTGGCTATTCTGATAGTGACTATGCAGGGTGTAAGGTTGACTGAAAAAGCACCTCTGGTACTTGCTAATTCCTAGGACATTCCTTAGTGTCCTGGTCATCCAAGAAACAAAACTCAGTAACCCTTTCCACTGCAGAAGCTGAGTACATAGCTGCTGGTAGTTGTTGTGCTCAGTTATTATGGATGAGGCAGACCTTCAAAAGATTTCAGCATATCTTTTAATCAAGTACCCCTCTTCTGTGATAATGAAAGTGCAATTAAGTTAGCCAACAACCCAGTACACCACCAAAGATCTAAACACATGAAGTGAGGCACCACTTCCTTAGAGATCATGTTGAGAAAGGAGATATACAACTGTGTCATGTAAGGACAGAAAAATAATTAGCAGATATATTCACCAAGCCTTTAGATGAGACTAGGTTCTGTGCTCTGAGGAGTGAATTGAATATTATTGATGTCTCTAACTTGCAATAAAAGGATTGGCTTGGTGTCTAGCTCATATGTCTTTGCTGTTCTTGCTGCTCATGTTTTTCATCTGTGTTACTCACCTGTGTCACAGGTGTGTTTATGCTTAGAGTTGAGAATGATTCTTGAGCTATCTGTGCATATTTTTGTATACAAGTGTTTCTAATCAACTCTTGTCAGCTTTAGCTTTGCTTGATTATATTTCTAGCAAGCTGACATTGAGAAAGATTCCGTAAGGACTCTCTGATAGTGCTCAAGTGCTTTCTCTCTTATCAAAGTCTCTCTATCTCGGTGTTCTCTAGATGAAAAACTTGTCACCTGAGTCTCCACCTGTGTCTCAGGTGAATGCTTTTTGATCTCCGTAGGTCATAGGGTCTCTTCTCTTACTCACTGTCACAGGTCATTAACTCAGCTGTGACACAGCCAGCTTATACCCCTTCGGCCTATATAAAGCATCGATGCGTCCCCCACAGTATCCACGTCCAACGCAAAACCCCAAATCTTTCGCCGTGCACCAAACTCTCGAGCTTTTTCGTCGAATTCGTGGATTCCGCCCTCGAAAACCTTTTCGACACATCGGAGAAAGCTTTCCGAGGAGCTCCAACTCAAATTCATCTGCGCATTATCGTTTTCTCGATCAAAGTAAGCATCAGCTAACCCTACTTTGCGTCCGCTCTATCTTCGTGTCAATGCAATCACTTTAAAGCTCAATCCAGTAGCGCATTGTTAATGTTTAGGATTGGTTTAGCTGTTATTCTTCCTCCAGAACTCATCTTGCTTGAAATTGATCACCAAAATCCTTGCAAAACCCTAGTTTTCTTAAATCTGCCATCCGCCTCTGCATGTAGCTGTGTCACCGCTAGGATCTCACCTGTCACACAGGCATGCCCATTCAAGAGGCAGAGATCTCAGTTTGTGTCTAAGTCCTCACCTGTGTCACCTATCCTCACACAGGTGTCTCACACAGCTACTATCCTCTACATCTTAAGAACACCTCTTACCTATATTCTTTCTTATCTATCTTGTTTCTTCAGATGTCTTCAGATTTGAGAGAGCAGATAGTGGTCTAAAGTGGTTAGATCCAGAGGAGTCCAGTAAAGAAATAACCATTTCAGACTCAGACCAAGAAAGAGAAAGGTTAAGGCAGAAACAAGAGGTAGCTGAAAGAAGGAGAGCAAACCAAAGAGCTTACAGGCAGAGAAGAGCTATTGCAAAGAAAACAGCTAGTTCTGTTTCTCAAGCTGGTCAGTCCAGCTCTGCTCAACGTGCTCCACCGAGGAGGACAAGATCCTCAGCTGCTGTTGAGCATACATCTTTGGGAAAGGAAGCAGCCAAGAAGCCAAAGCAAGCAGTAAAGAAAGTGTCAAAGCCTTCCATTGCAGATGTATTGTTGCCAAGAGGCACACTCAGAATCAAAGAACCTGTTCCAGAACCTCAAGTGTCTCAAGAAGATCTTGATAATGACAAGCTTATCCTGGATGAGATGGATAAGCTGGCAGCTCAGATCAAAGAAGCAATTGATGAGACTGTGAAGAAACAGCTGACCACAATTTACACTGCTAAAAGTTTTGAACTTTTAGAGCTGTCTAGGCCAGTATCTATGGCTATCCCAGAACCCACAGAAGAAGATAAAGCCATCTTGAGGGAAATTATAGATTTGCACAAACAGTTAAAGTCAGCTACTTCTCACTCTGAGAGGTTGAGCTGAGAAGACAGATTATTGAGAAGCAGGATAATCTTTCAACCAAGTGTCTGTTTGCAGCATCTCATAAACCAATGGAATTATGTCATACTGATGCTAGAGATCATCATCTATACAATAAATCAGTGAGCTATGAAGAAAGTGAAAGATATGCCAAGTGGTCTTGAGAAGCGCTCCTTGCAAGCTGAAATCAGACTCAAGCAAGGCTTACTCTCACCTACGCTCAGATCAAAGCAAGCACCTGCTCCTGTTCCTGCTCCAGGATCAAGGGTTAAACCCCTAACTTCAGATGAGCTTCTAATTCAGCAGATAAATGATCTGCTAGGCAGGATAAAGAACATGCCAAGTGGTGCTGAGAAAACAGCTCTACGAGCTGAGGTCAAAGTCAAGCAAGCTCTGCTCTCTGCTGCCCTCAAACCTAAACCAGCTACTGTGACCTTCTCTGCACCAAAGAGAAAAAGGTCAGATACAGTTGTGGTTAGTGAAGAACCTCTAGCCAAGAGGCAGCCAGAGGCCGATGTTGAAATCATATCCAAAACCTCTCAGAGCTCCAAGCCATCAGTCAAAGATCAGCTTGAACAACAGAAGGCAGCTATAAAAGAATTAAAGAAAGAGATGCCACCACCTGTGTCATAGGTGGCCAGCCTAGCCAAGTCAGACTTGCAGACATATCGGAGGAGGAGTAGAAGAACTCAAAGCTCTACAAGTATAGAATCCCTCTCCTCTCTGGATGTACAGAAGCAAATGTCTCCTTCACAATTCCTAGTGTCTAGACTGAAGAGCAAGTTGCAAAAGAGGCCCATGTGTCTTCTACATCTCCAAAGGCTGGATCTGTGAAGCCTTCCGAAGCTGCCATTTCATCAAGTCCACAGCTGTCTCAGCCAGCTGTGTCTCAGGCAGAAGCAATTCCAGCCCAAGCGCCTCACCGGTCTCCATCACCGGTGTCACCGCCAGCTGACTCAGCCCCTATTTCTCATGCCCCTGTGTCCTCACCTGTGGCACAGGCAAGTGGCTCAGCTGAAGAGGAAGCTAGTTCAGAAAATCAATCAGATGATGGAAGGGAAGTGTCAGTGACTCCTCCCAGGCCAAGAAAACAAAGAGCAGATTCTGATGAAGACTATCAAGCAGAAAGCTCATCCCCCAGTGCAGAATCTGCCAGTGAACCTGAAAAGGAAGCAGAAAAAGAGGACAGCTCGCCCAGTCCTTCAATAGCAGAAGAGGATTTGGAATCCAAATATCACTATATCTTCTCCTATGCTCTGAGGACTGAGGCAAATTAGATGCAATTCATTTCAAGAGCTGTAGCAAAGAAGCTTCCAAAGAGTGACCTCAAGAGGTCAAAAAGCAAGATAGCCTCAATGAGCATAAGTGCATTCATCAAGATGAGGTCAACTTGCCCATACTTCAATGAAGATAAGGAATACTTAGAACCAGATTGCACAGACCCCAGATTTCACAATGATCAGCAAAGGGCTGTATATCATGAAATCCTATCTTCCAAAGGATTTGTGGATTGCAAGGCAATTGACTGGTTTGATCTGACTGATACAAGACTGAGGACTCTTCCATCTCTGATCCAAGCCTCAGGTCTTGGGTTCATCTACAATCTGCAACAAGGCTATGACCCTGAAATTATCAAGGAATTCTATGCCATAGTATGGCTAGAATAGAGTAATCAAGATATGCTCTGGAGAACAAGAGGACAGCTGCTATCCATAATAGCTCCAGAGTTCAACAGCTTATTCCATGCACCAGTGGAGCCTGGCATGCCCAATCTGTTCAAGTTAGAGCTAGTCTCCAACGCTGACCGAAGGAAGTTCTATCCAAGGAATTTTTCCTTCCCTGCAAATGCCCCAGGAGATCATGTTTACTTCAAAGGCATCACAATAACAGCCAAGCATCTGGTGAAGATTCTCAATGTCACCATTCAGCCTAAGGGAGGCAACACAGATGCAGTTTGTAATTTAGTTTGGCAGGTGTTGGTGCACATAGCCAAGAATCAGCATTTTGATATAGCAAGATATATCTTCCATGAAATTGATGCTATTCAGAAAGACAAGAAGGCCAAGCTCAGATATGGGTCATACATTATGTTCATGATTCTTCAACGCACAGGTCTTCCGGAATCAACCTTTGACATCTCAGTGAAGACAATCAAGACCCAGCTCAGGCCTCAAAATGATGATAACCCTGATGAGGTTGTTGTTCTTGCCTTATTTGGAGATTCTCCAGGCTCAGCTGTGCCAGTCCCCGGTGACACAGCTGCTCCAACAGCTCCTCAGATGCCAGCTCCTCAAGTTCAAGTGCCTACCGGTGTCACAGCTAATCTACCTGCAGCTGAACTAGCTGATCTGGTATCTGTGACACTGGTGGCTGAAGATGGCACCTTATCCTCCACCCTCATGTCTCCAGCAGTAGCCAGAGCTTATCAAAACAAAGTCATGCTAACTCAGTTTGCAGCTCTGCGCAGAGAGAACCTTCAGCTCAAAGAACAAGTCCGCAGTCTGCACTCCAAGGTTGATCAAATGCAAACTCAACTCTCAGAGGTTCTCCAACTGCTCAAGACCAAGCTCTCCTGAAGCATCCATTTCCTTATCCCTTTCTAGTATTTTAGTGGCAAAGGGGGAGAGATATTCAAGAGGGAGAGTTATTTCAGGGGGAGAGTAATTCAGGGAGAAAAGTTGTAAGAAAAGAAAAATATTTTGGGATATAGGGGGAGTGGTATATATTTTGGTGTATCAAGACTTATTTTTATTCTGACTTCTTATGTCTTGATCACAGTAAAGTATTCTGATGCAGTGGTTCTTCAAGTACTTGATATGTGTGAATTGTGCTTACTCTGATTTAATTCTTCTCACATATCCTGCTCTGATACATATATACATGATTGCTCTGATCATAATTCATGGCAGTACTCTGATCATATTACCTTCAGCTCTGATCATATCACTTAAAAATGGTTTTGCTCTGATCATAACATCAATATCAAATGAAAAAAACACTAAAGCTGCATCATCATCAATTCAGTTCAGCCTATTATGCCCTGATACATTTATTGCTCTGAACTGATGAAATGCAAGTTGTGAGAATATACTACTCAAGTTTTAATTCAGATCTGTGCATTTGCATTCCAAAAGCAAATTTCTTATGCATAGATTCAGGGGGAGTATATTCTAACAATCTGTACATGTAACACTCATTCAAATCTGTAGTTGATATTGCTGAATGGGTTGCCACTAACTACCGAAAAGGGGGAGATTGAAAGAGCATCTAGGCCCCTAATTGGTTTTGATGGTTAATGGCAACTCAAACTAGAATCTAATGTTTACAATGAGTGTAAGCAGGATTAAGAGGTTCCAGGAAGAAGTGTCATCAAGGAAAGGATGACCACCCAAAAGTACCAATGTAGTTTCCAGGACAAGGGAATAGCTGTGCTAGGCAGCTGTGCCACAGCTGTAAGGAAGCTGGTGCTGTGCAAAGAGTTGCAAGCAGGGTGATGGTGGCTTGATGCGTCAATGGCCGTGACTTCAGTTGGTGGCAGGTAAAGCTTAGATTTGCTAGTTTCTTTGAGTCCATAGGAAACATCCGTACTATCAAGAGGGATGAAGCAGTAATGATCTTTGGAGGTTCTTTTGCTCAATGCTTAGAGTGTTGGACAGTGGCACTGATGCTTTGAGATCAGTGGCTCTGTGTCAACAGTTTTGCATAAGTGTGAAACTGACTTGTGCTAGCATTCTGCAGTGCTAGTGGTAGAAAAATCCTAGAGGTTAGAGTCACTGGTGTGATACAGCTGTGTCACAGGTGGTCTAGCGCTCTATGAGTCAGGTACATCTCTGTACCAGGCGAGAGCTTGTAAATGCTAAGGGATCTGCACTGCAATAGGTTGTCTGTTGTGTCAGAAGTCTATTGGGAGTTCCCTCCTTATTAGGGATCAGAGTTAGTTGTGCGCTGAGGCATGTAGTGTGCCAAGATCGGGCTGAGTAGTTAGGCTACGTCAGTTAAGGGTTCACCTGTGTGTGCCGCCGGTGACACAGGTGTCGGTCTGCTCGAGCCGGTTATAGTTGGGCGGTGCGATTGGCTGTGTCACCGGTGCCTGTCACCGGTGACTCACTTAATCCTATGTGCCAACAGTGTAACGGTCGGGTGCCTGTGAACCCTATATATAGGGGACCAGGGGAGGTCTTTGATCTGAGAACCAACCAGCTCAATCCAGTGAATCATATTTGACCATTGCAAAGCCTTCTACTCTCAGAACAGAAGCCAAACTTCCTAAGTGTTAGTTCACGAGAGTTAGAGTCTCTGAGCAAAGAGCATTGGTTTCTCCAAGAGTTGTTACTGCTGAATCTGTTACTCTTGGAGTGTCTACTCCTAGACGGGCGTAGGAGTTGCTGGTATCACCCAAGCTTGTCTGGGCTGAACCAGTAGTCTATGAAGGTGATCCGAAGTCTACCTGCTGCAAGGCTAAAGGACTTCCACAAGCAAAGGAAGAGGCCTGATCACTCAGGTACTCGGAGAACAAGCATGATTCAGTGCTGGCGATCTCTTCGGAGTAGCCTCTCCAACGGAGACGTACCTCTCTGAAAAGAGTAGGGAACTTCGGTGAAAAACACCTTGTCTCTCTAGGTACTCATTGTATTGCTTCTAGCTACTTATTTTATCTGCATGCTTGTGTGTACTTAGATATATTCTATTTATCTGTGATAGATCACCTTTTCACCTGTGTTAGCATAGCTGTGTCACAGTTGCTGTCTATCATATCTCTTACCTGTGTCAGCTACCTGTTACATAGCTGCTTAACTTACTTATTTCTAAGTCTTGGCTTACCTGTGTTACCTATCTGTGTGACAGCTACGTGTTAATTTACATATAATATTTTGCCTGTGCTGGTCACCTGTCACATAGCTAGCTTATCCTTGCAATCTGTTAAGTCTTAATTTGAGAAACTAAGTTAAAACAAGTGAAAATTAGTTAGCCTCCTATTCACCCCCCTCTAGTCGGCACCTTCGGTCCTTTCACCCTTTCACATTCCCAAACCCTAAAACCCAACCCCCTAATCCCAATTCTTTTAATAATTTCCTTTTGAGGCAGAAACCTTAAATCATCAACATATGTGCTTCTGCCTTCCTAAAAATTCTAGGAAAATTCCTAAAGCTGCACAAAGCTATAACTCGCCTAAATATAAAATGATAGGTCCAGTTGAAATATTTTTAAACACGTTTAAATTCAGGATTTGAGCTGATTTGAGCTTTGTACTACAACTTAGAAAATTCCCACAAAATTACACAACCATCTACATGTCCCTCATATACCAGATATGCAAAAACATGGGCCTCCTCAGTACAAAAATCTTAAATAAATCCCATCAAACACTTCTGCTCCTTTCTCCCTTTCACATGAAATCTTGATTCAAACCCTATCCGAATGTCTCCAAAATTTCTTGGATTCCCCTCTGCATCCCAAACATCCTCCCCGACCAAGAACATCTCCAGAACAACTTCTAAACAAAGGCTCCCTCCAAAACCCTAGCTCTTGTCATCATTGGCACACATTGGCACTCAAAGAGTTCCACCATCCACGCTATTGCGTTCAGTGCCAAACCTCGCTATAGCATCGAACATCTTCCCAGCTGACTAGTGGCGCAAGGAACAGCTCATCGCACACATGGGCATGCCCAGGCACGCGCATGCCATCTGTGCATGCGCACTGGCTGCGCCCTGGCACGCCACAATGCATCTACACAGCGGCACCACACGCTGAACACTGACACCAGCGCACCGCCTGTCGACTCCCTGCCGCCCAGCCTACCTCGCTACGCCACAACCTCCTCCGCTGGCCCCTATAGCAACAACACTGCCCCAATTGTCCTTGCATTGTCGTATCATGGAGCTTGGGTGAGTCCAGCAGTTCCTCCTCGTCCGCTCATCGCCTCGTCTATAAAAGGGACCCCGTGGCCCTCCTTGATCTCCCATCCCACTCCCCGCTTCCTCCTTAGACTCCCTGAGCAAAACCCCCGGGCCATCACCTCTCCCTTCCTCCTCTCCGACGGAGGCACCCAGCCACAGTCGCGGAAGCAACCCGAGCAACCTCGGTGCTCCACTCCCCGCCTTTGTGTCCTAGAAGCTTCCTTTGAATCCCTATGAAATTCCTCTCCTTTCCTTGCAGACCGAGCGACAAGGACCCCTTCCTCACCTCCTCTGCCGCTCCCCTTCTTCGGTGCTCAACGTCGACCAGCCTTAGGTGAACGCCGACAAGCATTGACCGCTCCAAGTTGCTCTCCTCGCTCCCCTGAACCTCCCCTAGCAAAGCACACATGCCGACATGCCCTAGATCCTTGGCTATTGCTCACCAGAGCTTCTCTGGCCCCGGCGCCGCCGGTGGGACATTTTCCTCGGAGCACGCGAGCTCATCGGCTTGGGCAGCTCATCGATGGGTGGGCCCCAAGACCGTTATGCATAAAACATAACGATTCAGGCTGAAGCCGCTGACAGTGGTGGCCCACCGGTCATATTAAGTTGCTGTGCCCCTCTTGTTTACGCTTCTCCTCTCTGAAAGGATACTTACCCTTTACAAAAAGCGTATACCTAGAAAAACCTCTGGTTTTTGTTTTCTGCCTGGTTCTTCTTCTCAGTTCACCCGGTTCAAGCCTTTCCAGACCTATTTTCTCCAAACTCTTTCTCGTTCCGAGCACTTAAGAATATTTAGAAACTTTTCTTTCAAATAGATTTCTAAAATCTAAATCTATTTAATTTGAAACAGAGAATAGCTTAGGAAATTGATTTATATATCAAAATCCTTAAATAGGAAATGCATTAGAATATGGTTTTAAAATACTTCAACCTAACTTATCAGTTGCATGCCATGTTCATTGCTCTCTGTATTCAAGTACTGGTAGAATTTGAATAATCATATAACAATAGGATTAGGATGATATGAGTTATAGTCACATTTCAATATACTAGAAAAAGGTTCTAAATGTTTAGATTAAATTCAGGAATATCCAAAATATGAAAATAAGATACATTGAAATATTTTAGAAATTATGTAATCTAAAAGAACTAATGGTCCCAAATAGTATTAAATAAGGATCAATAGACTCGAGTTAACTTATAAAAAGGAATCCTCATTTCATGTGATATACAATCAAGCTAAAAAAAACCTGGATAAGTCCAGAACCTCATAAGGATACCTCGAACTTATTTTTCATGCCTAATATCTTCTGTATTTTGATCATGAGGAAAATCAAAGCATCCCCATAGCCCTAGAAGCTCAAATAAGTGCATGATCTCGGAAAACCGGAAAACCCTAGCTCGACAAAAACTCAACCCAAACTCTTTTAATAAGATGCACCTAATTCATCATATCTCATGCGTTTACCAATCATGTCATGTTTATTTGGTTCTTATTTGGAGTTACGATACATGCTCGTTTACTTGATGCTCTTACCTGTGTAGATGACGAAATCCGGTACACGCGTCAGGAGGACTTTGAGCCATCTCCACCTCAAGACCAGAACCAAGGATCGCTAGGCAAGCTTCTCCTCCTTTGATCATGTTGAATCCGATGATTACGAAGTAAATATTTTGATTGCAAAATATGCATGCTGTATACTGGAAACCAGTATTTTATGTAGTAATAGCTATGACCCATACAGTAGAAACCCTAGTTCGATAATGATACCTTGTCGCCCTTAGGACTACATATCTTGAAATATTAACGGGAACCTAGAGTAGAGTATGCATGTATATGGCTTAGCCCGTAGTAGCAAAACTAGGTTTTAAAAGAAAGAATCCCCGGAAATCTCATATGAGGAGGACTTGGGATGGACCTTCGTGTCCGATGTGTTTGAAGGGACAGCAATATCTGTGTGTTGGGATGTTTTCGAAAAGGTTGTATCAAAACCAAAACAAAATGGAGGTGATTTGTATCTGGGTTAGGACTGAAGAAGGTGTATGTAGGAGTGACTCATTTCAAGGTATAGCCCAGCGTGGCCCCTTTAAATCTGTGTGACTCGGATGTGGTTTGGAGACTTTCTCGTATCAATTATGGACTGAACCTAAGTGCTGCTTGTCCAAGTCTACCTGTACATCCACATGTACTTTATGGGAAGGCCTTGACTCATTACCCCATCGCGTGCTAGTGTCTGAACCCGTGGGAAGTAGGGTGATATGTGCAAAGGGGATGACTATCCCTAGAGAACATTCTCATATTTGGCATAGGAAATTGTTCGACACAAAGATGGGATCCATTTCTGTCTATGTGTTGTGTGACTCGAATATAAACAAAACTAGATAGATCTATTCTAGCGGGTTGAGCACTAGGCCAAAAATGGAGGACCAGTCTCATTGCAATAACTCTGCTAGTACACCTCATGAAGTGTACCAATAATGTTCGGCAACAAGGGGGACTTGCATCGTGTGGTTAAAGCTGTACAACCTCTGTAGAGTGTTAAAATCTATTTAAATAACCGCATCCGTGGTCATGGACAACTTGGTTGGGCCATACACTGGTTAGACCAGGCTTTCGAAAACCAAAATGGGTTATGGTTTTAGGGACGCAGGCATGATGTGCCTACAGGGTGACTTTGAGAGGCCCTGTGTGGGGCGGGAGATGTGAACATGGGAGGTAGAAACAACTATCTATTAGGAGTGATCGGCCGTGCCCGTGGCGGACTGCCGAATTGAAGGATTGATAACATATACTATTATCATGACTCGGCAAAGCTTTGTCTGTTTGTGAAATCTGCTTTCATCATCGATTTAAGTAGTTCAGACGAAAACTTTACTTTCTCACATGACATGAGACATAGGTAAGAGCCAATTTCTTGATACCTCAATGTATGCATACATCCTTATTATTCTCCCTGGAGGAGGGCTTGCAAGTACATTCAATGTTCTCACCTGGCTTATTGATTTGGCTAGAGGAGGAGTACCACTCTGAGGATAGCGACAATGACTATGAGGTGTAGAGTGTTACCCTAGTCAGTTGCCTATGGTTTGGCATATTGATGGGCGATCTACCATGTGTATCCGTTGCAATTTTAATTTGGCCAATAGGTCTGGTTTGTACGAATGAAGACCATAATGGCTATTTGTGTAACGAACTTGGTATTGTATGATTATGTTATCAAGTAACATATTAGTACTGGCCACTGATCTGGCACTAGTACAATAATCACACAGGTTTATCCGTTCTTAAAACTGGGTACGCCACAGAAGGCTCACAACGGTGGCGATGGTGGCATGGAAAACTTGGTGTAGAGTAGAGCCAGCAATGATGAGGTAATAGTGATGACAAGCTCTGGTGATGACATGCTCCAGTGATGACGTGCTCTGGCAAGACTCCAAAGGCTACGGTGCTTGGATGGAAGAAACGTGACTGTTGTGGCAAGGCAAAGGAGAGGAAAGAATGACAGGAAGAGGGATTTTATAGGCGGTTGTAGCAGAGGAAGCGTCGATGCTATAGAAACGACAAAACGGCAGCGCTGTAGCAGTTATGGCTATAATTGTCACGTTAATGGCCGGTGGAGGAGGCTGTGGCGTACCCAGTTTTAAGGCTGGATAAACCCTTGTGTTTATTGTACCGGTCCCATGATCAGTAGCCGGTGCACACAAGTTGACCTGTATATCATTGTCATACACTTATATATCAGTATATGATACATAAATAGATCGTCAAGGTCGAGGCTTTATACCTATTGCCCAATGGCTAAAATCTTGCAGAAGAAAATCAAGCGGTGCAGTGGCCCATCAATATACCATACCCGACAGGCAACTGGCTGGGGTTACACCCTAGCTTTCGTGACTACAATCGTTGTCTTCGGATTCAACATCTCCTTCGTCTGGCCAAATTAACAAGCCAGGTGAGTACATTGAATGTACTCGCAATCATCCTGCAGTGGAAGTATAACGGGTATATTTCATGCAAGGCTTATTCAAGAATGTGGCTCTACCCTAAGTTGGTTGTTGAGGGGAAAAGTAAGCTCTCATTTGAAATATGTCAACGATTGGTAAACCACTGATCTTACAGTATTCATGGAACTGTGATACTTGGGGGGTAGGGACCTCTAGGGCACAAGGCCAAGAGATCTGACAGCAAGGAAACGCCCTTTTTATACAGGTTCGGGCCTCCCTCAGGATAACAACCCTACGTCCTATTCTTATATATTGATCAGAGAATCGTCTTACAAGGGATGTGGATGTTAGTGGCTACCCTAGACCTAATCGTAGACTAATCCGACTAATCCCGCTGAGCTTGACTCCTTCGGGCTAGCGGGTCTTCTCGTAAGAATAGCTAGGGCTTCTGGATCTGGAATGACTTCTAGGGCTTGTAGAACCTCCTGAGACTTGTCAAGACTTGTCCGGGTGGAAAAACTTGTCCTCCCCTATGGGATTGTTGATCCTTTTATAGGGGGCTCCCAGAGTCGTACTGGACATGGATTTATGCCCGAGTAGGACCCTGGCTTCCTTAAACGTCAGGATTGACTTTCTAGTTTAAGGGGTGTCCTTCCTCCTTACGGAGGGTTACCTTATCTCCTGGGATCTTTACCGGGTACGTACTATACTCCGGTAATCCAGGGAATCATATACAGATACTTCCTAATATACAGGATACTGTACTATCCATCGTCAAAATATAAGAGTAGATTCAAAAACATTTCTGAAAGTAAGCCCATCTCTGACGGGTCAGTATCCGGTGTCGAAAGTTACACTCCAACAATAGTCAACTAGAGGCCGATAACCCTTGTATCGCGCCAGGCAATACTTAAAGCCTACCCGTGCTACCATCTTGTAGTACGGGCTAGGTTTCACTCCTGCAGTTTCTCACTACTAGCCTGTAGCTTCACTGCACACTATGGACACATCATGCCCACATCCTTAATCCCATTCCCCAGATTTCACAACCAAAAATTAGTCTAACTAGTGTGTGGCCTTTCCAAGTCATGTCCATAGGACGCGGCTATTCGAATTGATTTAACACTCTGCAGAGGTTATACGGTTTTACCCACAAGATGTAAGTCCCCCTTGTTGCCGAACATTAACTGATACACTTCACGAGGTGTATCGGCAGGGTTATTACAACGAGACATTTCCCCCATTTTCGTACTAGGGCTGGACCCGCTAGATGAGATCTTACCCAGTTTCGTTCATGTTCGGCGGTCCTCGACGCATAACCCAAAGTGGACTCACCTTGTGTCGGACAACTTCCTACATAGCCACGTGAAAGTCCTCTAAGGATAACAATCCACCTGGCACTTACTTCCTACTGCCCATGGGTCCTGACATTAGAACTCGATAGGGTAATTAGTCAAGTTCTTCCCGCAAAGGCCATCTAGATGTACGGGGTGAACTTGGTCGAGCAACACTTAGGCTCAGTCTTTAATTGATTCGAGCAAGACTGCACATCATCACCTTTTAGCCATGTCCCTACATGCTACAACCATTCTTGCAATCTCCCCTTACCATTCTCACCCAAATCAAAATCGTCCTCCACTTTGTTTGAGGTTTTGGCAAACAATACTTTCAAACATTTACCTCGGAAGGTACATGCCTTCCTAAGGGTTTTAATCCCGGAACCAAAAGGGTTTCACGTAAAGTCAGCAAAAATTAGGTTTTTCTCTATAGCAGGTCTAAGCATGGCTATCGCCTATATTCTTAAGTACATTGCTGGACGTACGATGAGCAGCAAATAATACTAGGGTTACAAGGATTGATTTACCGGGCCTAAGTCATATGCAACAACAGGGCGTAGCTAGGTCTAGCATAAAATATCCTTGGTACTCACATAGCATGCAAAGTTGTAAACACACATATGAGATTCAACATGATCAAGGTGGGAGTGCTTGCCTGGTAGTGTTGACCTTCATCTCGGTCTTGAACTTGATACGGCAGCTCCCCGGTTCCCTTCGCGCGATTGGTCGTAGCATTAGAACTACATGTCGGATGGACAATGAATAAACAATGGTGCGATGAAGATCCAAGCAAGAATCAAACATACACACATGAATTCTTAAAATATATGCCCTGGACTTAAATGCTTATTAGGGTTCTAAAGAGGCGGTAAGGAGTTCGCCTCGTATGAAATAAGAGTTCTTCATAGAACTGGAAACCCTAGCTTATTTGTTCAATAACACATTAGTACCTGAGTTGACCTTAATTTTCATATCTTAGCTGGATTCAGAGATTATGTTAACCTTTAAAGGATTTTAAGAGAATCTCACTCAAAACACTTGGACATATATCGTAGTAGGAATGTATTAAGAAGGATGTTGAAACAAAATAGCGTTTCATCTTATATTTACTATTTTGTTGTGAAATCATTTGGATCTCCAAGGGCATACTGGAACCAAAAATGTTTGCACAGTATTTTAGAGGTAGTTAGGAAAAGTAATCATTTCGTTTGGAGCTTTATTTGAGAAGATATACATAAGACAATAATTTTTGAGTTAAATTCAAATGTCATGTTTGAATAACTTCAAAAATTATGAAACTCGTACTATGTCGTAGGTTTGGGTTTTAGAGGATCACTGGAAAAAGAATTGGGTCAACCGAAGATACGACGAGAGAGATATAAGCTTTTGAAATATTGTCGGGAGAGAGAATAGAGAGGGAAAAATCTGATGAAGGAATAGGTGACGTTGATGGCGCCCTCTATCAATACGCTTCTGACGTTTGGTAAACAACTGGAATCAAGGAGGAGGGAAGGATGCGCTTTTCAAGTGGGAAAGCGTATTCTAGGAGGGAAGATTGGAATATGCCCTTAGGACCAGAAGGCGTAGTTGAGGAGTTCACTTCCCGTTATCCCTATCGGCGGACCGCGATGTCAGATTGCCTGTGGTCGGGGTTGTCACTTAGAACTGGTTCGGTCCTACGGCAAGGGAAGAGGGAAAATGGGGATTAGACAATGAGGATGGCAGCATTTACCTAGCCCGTGCTTGGTTTAGAGCTAAGCAGGAGACAAAAAGGGGCGGTGATAGGTAGCCAGGCTTAGCTGCCCACTTCGCTGGCGGTGTGCGGTTGCTCGTGACGAAGCCTGAGCCAGGCGGAGGGCACCGAGATGGTCAAGTAGAGGTAGCTCGAGGGCAGGGGGCTCACCGGAGTGGTGACAGGGCGGCGGACTGGCCGAAGAGGTTGCCTGATGCCAATGGTGGGAGGATCAGGACTAGCGGTGATAGATCTATCAGGCGACAGTGCTCTGAGCACATCACCAGCACGGCTCCATGGATGAGATGAGGGAAAAGAAAAACATCAGAGAAGAAGGGGAAAATCCCTGGTGCGATGGAGGGGAGGAAGGTCGTGGATGCTTTGAGGAGTGTCGACAGCAGCGGCGACGTCCAGAGAGGGGCGAGAGCGCGGCTTCGTGGCGGAGGGCAGTGCCTCATGGGGCGGCCGTGGCGGTGCCTCTCGCCGGGCTGGAGAGGAAGGACCGCGTAGTTCGGTGAGGGCGCAGAGGAGAGTCCTCCGATTGGTTCCACTTGGCAGCTTGCTTCTGCTTGACAGAATGGGAGGAGGAGACAAGGTAGCTTGAGCACTCAAGGATCAGAGAGGAGTGAAGGAGTGGTCAGAACTAAGAGGAAGGGGTGGGCGGCTGTTGCAGTGGGGAAGGAGAAGTTTGGGGAATGAGGTTGGAGAGGAGCTCGATGCTAAGAGTAGTAGAGAAGAGGGCGTGAGCACAGCCCGCTTGAGAAGAGGAGAGGGAGGAAGAGAGGCACTCAGCTTGGGAAGATGAAGCAGCTCAGGTGTAGAGGGGGAAGCTCGACCACGTTTGGGGCAGTGAATTGAAGAAGAAAACCAGGGGAGATGAGCTCGGCTTGGAGCTTATAAAGGAAATGAAAAGGTGCTCGCGGCCGACAGCAACAGAGCTAGTTGTAGCTGCAGCGGTAATTAGGCACCGATTTCTTGCTAGGGATGAATGTGAACGATTAGCATGGCAATAGGGAGCAGTGGTTGGAGCTGGCGTGCCGGGAAGGAGCAGTACGACTTGATGCATCCATAGCAGAAGAAAAGGAGAAGAGAGAGTATGGTGGAATGACTGGAGGAAGGGGGAGGAGCTACCCGTGGGTCCCGGGACCACGTGCAGTTGAGACAATGGCATGTCGGTTGGTTGCTGCTGGGGAAAGTTAGCAGAGCAAGGGAGGAGTTAGAAGGGAAGAACATTGCTCATTTCCCTAGATTCGACCATACTTTCTAAGAAATTTATCAGATGGTTGGTGCACCGATTTATGACAAAAATAGTTCCTTTATAAGTATGTAAGGTGCCACAAAAATTATCAGATTTCTCTGAAGTTTAAATGTTAGGGTATCGATCGAGTTTCAACAGACGTTGAAATTGGGGTTTAAATTATTTTGAAAGTTTTATACTTTAGCACATCGTGTTACTTAAGAAATGAGCTTGGAATATACAGAAGATATCATGTGATTTGTTTGGAGTCATTCACGGCTTGGGAGGACGTGAGATCTAAGATGTGGGGATTTACCCAATTGTCGAGAGATAACAGGTTAGGGTTTTTGGGGTATTTGAGTAGTGGCACGAAGGTTGGTTGAATGGCCTTGGCATCCGTGGCAATCGTATTTCAAATTTTGTTATTGAGGCAAGGTGGTAGATGAGTATATACATATATACATGATACCCTGAATGGATGCTATTGGAGCCGAGGACAGAGAAATTGTCACAAGGCGTTCAGGGTTTGCGTATATGCGTACACGTGAAGGCAGTATATACGTGTATATCTTCATGTTAGAGCATCGGAAAATTATCGTTAAAAGGACATGACACAAGAAAAAGGTTCCTTCCACATATATATGCACCGAAAAGACAGAAGGTGTTGAAGATGGGCTCATGGCGGGTGTGCAAAGACGAGTAGCCATGCATGGAGACAGGGTATAAGGCAAGGTAGTATGTTTTGCCAGACGTAGTTCTGGAGAACTAGAGTTTTGTCAAACAGAGATCGGGAGAGACAGGAATGAGGGTTTGCACACTTGCCGGCAAAGGAAAGAGGAACAAGGATGGAGGGTTTTTGGTTTGCACTGTTGTAGGGTTTAGCACATTTGGCAAAAAAATTTAATCGGGTGCACTTTAGTTGGCATTATTAGTGAAAAGTTTTGGTAAGCCCTAATTTTTGGGTTATTACGAAAACATGGTGTTACAAATCTACCCCCCTTAAAAGGAATCTCGTCCTCGAGATTCGGACAGATTAGGAAGAAGATTAGAGGTTTGGGGAAGAGGTCTTCTGTGGGGGTAGGAAATTGATAGATCAACCACAAGTCCTCTATCGAGCTTCTGTGTAACAGCATGTGGGGTGTAGCCGTCGAAGTGATCCTTCTTACCTTTTTGGTCACAAGGTTTGTAGCGATTTGAGTGCATCCTGGTTAGCTCCTGGCTACTACTCTACACTTTGATGTTTAACTTTCAGGGCTACCCCCCTAAAAAAACCTTTGTGGGGTATATGTTATTCCAAAGCACCAAACTCATTCTTGACCTCCCGTGATCATCACCTCCTTGAGTGGCTAGTGCTGTCCTAACTGACTTGATGTGGCCGTGCCAATTTGGCCTTCGTCCTTGATTCGCATCCTTTGAGTATCGCGGCGGGTGTGGATGATTGGTGTTGGTCAGCTATCATTTGGGTGGGGGTCTAGTGCCATGAGTACCTTACGCTTGCCTCGAGTGCGATTTGCAGGAAGGATCCGATTCGTTGCTGGCAATTCGGGTGGTTTCACATAGACGAGGTGGTTGTCTCTTGTGTAGAGGATTGGCATCGCAGTTGGGGCAGTTATTCTGGCATCAGGCGTAGAGAAGAGGGGAAATAGCACGGAGATGAGAGGGACAACCCAGGTTTTGATTATTGCACACAAACAAAACTAAACAACACTTGATAACATTATTAGGGTCGGAAGACCTATTGAAGACCCAAAGAAAACAACATGAAGACTAACATGACAGCCATGCGTCTACAAGCGTACAAACAGGTTTGTCTGAGTGCCGAGAGGCACCAGGCCAAACCCAACGGCAAAAATTAGTGCAACACAAGCACACAAACAACACTCCAGAATTAATTAAAGAAAGGTTGGAGTTATTAAAAAGCGAGGTTGATTGAATATCTGAAACGAATGGATAAATTTGACTTTTTAAACCATGCATTTAGATGCAAGATTCAAGGTCATGGTTGTGTTTGTCTCATTGAATTGATTATGATAGACTATAAGTTTGTTCAAATCAGAGTCTGAATGAATTTTGTAGAGTTCGATCAATATAGACTGTCGGATGTTACTTGTCTCCTAGTCACACTCAATTTTAGAAAAAATAAAATAAAATCCACCTCAACCCATGCTCTCTCTCCTCTCATCTCACCCACCTTCCAAGCCATCGTCGCCCTTTTCGTACTACCACTGCCATGTGCCGCCACTGGTGGAGCTATAGCTATACCTACACCTCTCAGCAAAACTGTAAATCAAGCTTCTCGGTAAAATTTGGGTCACTTATCTTTTTTGATCTCTTGCTATTTTTATCTTTAGTTTCATATATCCAAATCAAGTAAATTAATGCATTAAGAATATCTGAAGAAAATTCCAATAACTTTGCTATTAAGGCCAAAATTTAATTGTACCATTAAGACCACTTAATAAAGCTCACCAAATCTTAGCCCTAGATAAATAGCATAACAGTAATAGAATTTTGGCCATAACTTTTGAACCACAACTCAGATTTAGGCAAACTCAGTGCCGTAGGAAACTTATGATTAAGCCTATAGCTTCCAATTGTGTCAATTTAGAATTAGACAGAGTTTGTTCACAGTTTTTTAATTAAGCTCGATGTTCTGCATTTTAAAATCCTAGATCAAATACCGAGCATGATTTCTTCCAATTCCATCGATCAGTTCTCATATATGGATTAATTTGAGACTACCTTCGCAGCACAAACCTCAAATTTGGCACGAATTCATTGAATTTGACACGAAATCCAAAAATTTCCTTCTTCAGCCCTTCTTCTTCTTCTTCTTCTTTCTTGTTCATCTTTCCCTCCTTCGCTTTTCCTCTTCTCCTTCCCCAACCGAGCTCCTTTTTGTGTTGGAAATATGCCCTAGAGGCAATAATAAATTGTTATTATCATATTTCTTGTTCATGATAAATGTTTATACTCCATGCTATAATTGTATTAACCGGAAACATAATACATGTGTGGTTTTATAAACAACACCGTGTCCCTAGCAATGCCTCTATCTGGCTAGCTCGTTGATTAAATGATGGTTAAGGTTTCCTAATCATGGACATGTGATGTCGGTTAATAACGGGGTCATGTCATTAGGAGAATGACATGATGGACAGACCCAAATTAAGTTAGGCAATTCGATCACGTCACAAAGTTCATATTGCATAGCTTTCCATTGTTAAATGTTCCGATCCTTAGACCATGAGATAATGCCACTCCCTGGTACCGAAAGAATGCTTTGGGGGCATCAACCGTCACGCCGTAACAGGGTGATCATAAAGGTGTCTTTCAGGTATTTCGGAAAGTACTTGTTGGGTTGCATGTATCGAGAGTGGGATTTGTCCATCCATGTGACAGAGAGATATACTCTGGGCCCACTCGGTAAAGCACATTCTGTATCGCTTGCAAGCACGTGACTAAAGAGTTGGTCACAGAGGATGTGGCATTACGGAACGAGTAAAGAGTACTTGCCGGTAACGAGATTGAACTAGGTATGGTGATACCGACGATCGAATCTCGGGCAAGTAAAATATCGCGAGACAAAGGGAATGGAATATTCGACATCGTGGTTCAAACCGATAAAGATCTTCGTTGAATACGTGGGAGTCATTATGGACATCCAGGTCCCTCTATTGATTATTGATCGGAGAGGTGTCTCGATCATGTCCACATATTCCCGAACCCGTAGGGTCACACACTTAAGGTTCGTTGATGCTAGGGTAGAGAATGAGATATTAATATGGTGAGACCGAAATTTTGTTCGGAGTCTCGGATGGGATCCAGGACATCACGAGGAGCTCCGGAATGGTCCGGAGATACAATTTCATATATGGGAAAGTATTTTTAGGGTTTCGGAAAGGTTCGGGATTTTTCCGGCAGAGTTCCGGAGAAGTTCTAGAAGGTTCCGGAGGGTTCTAGAGTAGAGCCCACTTATCCCGGAGGAGTCCACATGGACCAAGGGTACTGCATGAACAGTACACACGTGAATAGTGTCGCGTGAACAGTAACCCCCCTTCCCCAAGGGATAAGATCAAATCCCTTAAAAATAGGAGATAAGATCGAAAGGGGAGGCTTTTCTTGGGTGAGGGTACTGTTCACGCGCGTACTGTTCACGCGTGTACTGTTCACGAGTACTATTCCTCCTCCTCCAAGTTTCCTCCTCTATATAAAGGAGGGGAGGGGCAGCCCTCCGGGTAGATCCATCCCAGCCGCCGCCTCCCTCTCTCCCATCTCCTCTCTCTCATGCGCGGCGCTTGGCGAAGCCCTGTCCGCGGAGAAACCCCACCACCTCCACCACCATGTCGTCGTGCTACCGGAGTTGATCTCATCTACCTCATCTCCCGCCTTGCTGGATCAAGAAGGAGGTGACGTCTTCGAGCCGTACGTGTGCACATCTCGGAGGTGCCGCTCGTTGCGGTGCTTGATCGGATTGGAACACGAGGAGATCCCTCTCGCGGCTGGGAGGTATAATCTAGCTGCGGGAGGCTGCGGGCTTCATCGACAACGGTCAAATTCTCCGCTGCGTTGACGTGTTCGTCGAGGGTATGTAGATATGATCTGTCTCTCGTTGCAAGCTTCTTCTAGATTGGATCTTGGTTTTCTAGATTGGATCTAGGTTTTCGTTTGCATCTCGTAGGAAATTTTTTGTTTTCTATGCTACAAATCCCATCATTTTGTCCCCTTGGCTAGCGGCTAGGACAGCCTGGCTAAGAGGGGAGGCGGCTCGGCGGGGCCGGCGGCACACCACGGTGGCAACGTGGCAAGAGTCGGCGACAACTTCTTCCTCCCTTCTTCTTCTTATTCCTTCTTCATTATCCTCCTCCTCCTTCCCCTCCTTCCCTCCTCTTCTCTTCTCCTTCGCCAGACCAAGCTCCTCTTCCTCCCCTTAGTCAACGGCTAGGGCAACCCGGCTAGGAGGGGAGGTGGGTGAGGTGAGAGGAGAGAGAGAGAGCACGGGTTAGGGTGGGTTTTATTATTATTTTCCAAAATTGAGTTGGATTTGGAGTTAGTTAGAGAAGAGAGATTTGTGCAAGTTAGTTGAGAAAAACGGGGGATGTACCACACCATCACCACCAACTGCCTGCTAGGAGGAGAGGTGGCTCAGCCGGCGTGACGACAGCTTCTTCCTCCCTTCTTCTTATTCTTCTTTCTTCTTTCTCCTCCTTCCCTTCCTTCCCTTCTCTTCTCTTCTCTTTCCCTAGCATAGCTCCTTTTCCTCCCCTTGGCTAACGACTAGGGTAGGCCGGCTAGGAGGGGAGGTGGCAACCAGCGCACGATGCACAGAGGTGGCGGCGGCGGCTTCTTTCTCCCTTCTTGCTCTTCTTCCTTCTCCTCCTCCTCCATCCCCTCCTTCCCTTCCCTTCTCTTCTCCTTCCCTCGACCGAGCTCCTCTTCCTCCCCTTGGCCGGTGGCTAGGGCAGATCGGCTAGGAGGGGAGGCGGGTGAGATGAGAGGAGAGAGAGAGCACGGGTTGGGGTGGGTTTTTTTTTGAAATTGAGTTGGATTAAGAGTTAGTTAGAGAAGAGATTAAAGAAGAGAGATTTGTATAAGTTAGTTGAGAAAAACGAGGGACATTAGGAGTTAGAGAAGAGAGATTTGTGCTAGTTAGTTGAGAAAAATAGAGAAGTTAGGAGTTAGTTAGAGAAAAGATTAGAGAAGAGAGATTTGTGTGAGTTAGTTGAGAAAAACGGGGGATGTTAGTAGTTAGAGAAGAGAGATTTGTGTGAGTTAGTTGAGAAAAACTAAGAAAGTTAGGAGTTAGCTAAAGAATATTTTAGAGATGAGAGATTTCTGCGAGTTAGTTAAGAAAAATGGAGATATTACAAAAATATCACCGCCTTGATCCTAACCATTAACGAGCGATCGGACGATCTACAGGAGAACTACGTACCATCACCAATACCACTAAATCATATTTAATGTATAGTAATAGATAATAGATGTAGACGATGTGGCATCATAACATGCCGTTTTCCGATACTTACATTGCATTGAACTAGCACGTGAATGCTATGCTCCAATACAAATCCCAGAAAATAGAGAAAGGAAAAGAACACGAACACTCAAGTAAATGCTATGCTACAATACAAATCCCAAAACGTAGAGAAAGGAAATGAACACGAACACTTAGGAAGTATACTTAATAGCATCATTTTACGTACAGCTACAGAGAAAGCATCAACAGGACTCCTCCTATCTTTTCATACTAAGGCTAAGTTCATATCAAAGTCGCCCTAGTCAAACTAAACTACATTTAACACTGATTGCTTTATTCCAATCTCCTGCTCATGCCAATCATCATTACACTATCCAGGTGAGACAGTGAATAATCTGAAGTAAAATTGAGATGGCTTCCATGCTCTATCAGCACAAGGCAAGTTTTTCCAAACATCCTGAGAAGAAAGAAAAGTATTCAAGTCAGCCGTTTCAGTTTTAGCACAAGGTCAGTTTCGACTATAATGACGCCTAATTCCAAACAAAATGCCAGCTCATTTCTGCACACTCCGCTATAGCGAGCAACGTAGCTTGAAAAAGAGAAGTATCGTTAAATGTTATATAGTTTTGCTACACAGTTTTTTGAAGTGTAAGAATCAACTAACTGACAAAGTCTATGCAGTTCTTTGAAGTGTAAGAATCAACTAAGTGACAAAGTATATCAGTGTAAAAGCAAGGCCACATGATTTTGGAAGGGGACACTTGCAGTCATGTGTCACCAAAAAGCATCCATGCGAGGGCCCTTTCTCTATTGATCTTGGAAACATCTGCCTGGGAAGATGCATGATGCAGCAGAGCAGAGAGGTAGTATAGTACTATTTTTTTTGAGAAAAGTATAGTACTATTATTGTGTGGGGAGCTTTGGCTTGGCCATAGGGTGGGCAGGGAAGCAGGGAAAATGGGCATGTGCTAGCATTTCCTTTTTGATGTAATTATTTAGCATGTAATTTTCTAGATGTGGTCCCTGCATTCCTGAGTTCTATACAATACAAGAAAAAAAGAAACAAAAATAAAAGGATTATCTCAGATCAGATGCCCCATTAGTTTTAGACTGAGAGTAGCGATCATCTGAGAGAAACAAGGAGGAAGGAGAGGGGCTCACTTGGAGATTTGTGGCTCCACGCCGTCACCTAGCTGTTGCATCTTGTCAGTGGCATCCCCCTGTTGTCGCTGCTCCTCGACTACGTCCTACTGCAGCAGCTGCTCATCCTCACCAGAGGGGGCCACTCATTGAAGTAGTGGCAACTCCACAGA
>JAGXJF010001206.1:0-32786 GCA_019208055.1 Stipa capillata | reverse complement strand
TGTTTCTGCAGTAGTGTTATCAGCACGCGTACGACCACGCAGATGGGGAGCGGGCGCTTGCCGGTCGATGACAAGGGCGGCTTGTGGGGCCGCGACATGTACGTCCACGGGATGGAGGCCATGGACCGCGAAGGGCGGAGGCGCCGGCCGCAGGACGTCCCGTGCAGCATCAGCTCCCCGGACTGCTACCAGGCCGTAACCTACGAGCCCGACGACGGCAAGTTGTCTGCCTACTTCGGCAGGCCTGGCGAGTGCTTCAACAGCACCCGGGCTCTGATGCACCCATGATACTTCATTTGTACCATTGTGCTATGCTATTGACTACATGAGCTTTTCTACCGGTGTTTGGAAGGTACCGATATCCCTTCACTTCGATATTTATAATTGATTACAGTAGGACCAGAATGGTAAATTTACTCTTCGATCCCTTGCAATAGCATTTTGATTGGATTCAAACTTTTTCATTTGATTCGTGAGCTGCAGCAGAAGTATCTTCCATCAATAGTATTGAACTGAACATGCACATCGCTTTTCACACTTAATGGACTCCTGCAATGACTTGGATCTCATTTCAACGCCTAAGTCACCGAGCAATGCATATGATAGAACATATAGGAGTGCACAAACAGGAGAAGGAGCAAGTACGTACATCGCCCCTGGACAACGACTCCATAGATCTGCATGAGCTCCTCAGAGTCCGAACGGGAGCGACTGGTCTGTACAAGCCTGAACGGCTGCTTCGCCTCCACGGTGACGTCGAGCACCCACGCCAGCTCCGCGTTGCAGGATGACTGCTTGTGGTCGCCGACGGGGAGCGTCTCCAGCCGAGGCACTTCGCCCGGCTATGGCAACGGTGCCCTCGACCTTGACGGTGGTTGCGTCGTTCCCACCGAAGCTACATCGATCAAGGCATGGAGATTCTACCCACTGAAGCGGTCGATTTGACAGGGCAGCACTTGGAATTTGGCAGTGGGTGTAGAATGGGGATTGAAGCCTTCACGGATTCACTGAATTGGTGGGTGGAGAGCATACCCTAGAACGCCGGTGTAGTTCCAGGACCCAGAACCCCAGTCGTCAGTGAGGTTCGTAAGGTGCTATGCACGCGCCGAGACTGTAGGTGCCATCAGGAAGGGAGCGGTGGCCTGCTGCGCCTAATCGGAGACGAAGAGTGCCGACCTTGCAAGGAGACTCGTCGAGGAGGTCAAAGCTAGAGGTCGGGTCCTGTCCCTGTAGTGGCGTCGACCAGCTGCAACTCTGCCGGATTTGGATGATGGGCGTGAAGCAAAGGACGCGAGAGAAGCAACCGTGGTCTCGTGCGGTTGGTGGTGTGGTGTCTTCAGGGGTGAATTTATCGTGTTATCCTTAGTCACTTGGTACCTGCGCATGTTCGTTCGGGATGGGGAGACGGTACTAGCAGAGTAGCAGGTACAAGTACCATGCGATTGCTTCATTGGATGCATGTACAATGGACAGCTGAAGTACTTTTCAAGCATCGAAGAAACTCTCTAATTACATAGGACTAGTAGCATTAATATGAATAGCATTTATTAGAAGTAAGATTATGTGACAATATGAAAACTTTTCAAATTTTAAAATTCGAAATCCATTTAAAAATCTGAAATTCTTTGGGCCTTATTTCTTTTCTCTTCTGGCCCACGATCCATCTTCTCAGCCCGTTTGGCCCAATTCTTCATCTCCTCCCCGTCGACGCTGCCTGTGACGCCACCGCCCCCGTCGCGCCGCTCTCTGATCGATGCCGGTAACGGGGTGGACCCTGTTTCTCTGCAGCGACGTCGCCCTCGACGTTACCCTTTCCACGCGTCACCTGAGCTCCTCTTCGCTCTACACCACCGCCCCCGCCCCTCTCAACACCGCCCGCCACCTCGTCTGCAGTAGCTCACTGCCAGAGCCAACAAGTGCGCCTGCCGAGCAATGATCGAGCTCCAAGACGACGTCACGCAGCCTGAGCTCCTGTCGTCGAGGAGCTTATCTCCTTGAGCTTCGTCCAGGCGTCCCGAGCAACCGACCCCTCCTCCACCCTATAAATCCCCACGGGGGTCTTCTTCCCGAGCTCTCCCTTCACGCCCACGGGCCCCTCCTTCCCGAGCGCTCCTACTCCATTCCTCCTTCTTCCCGATCTCCGGCAACCCGCCACCACCGCCTCCGTCTCCGGCGAGGTGAGCCTGAGCCCATCTCCACGCCGCCGAGCTCCTACCCCATAGCAACGCCCTCATTTCTTCCCAAAAATGAGATCCCCACTCCCTCCCAAGCCTCCCCATGTTCCCCGCCACCAGCGGCAAGCTTCCCTGGCAACTAATTTTTCCTCCCATCGTCGGCGGCCGCCCTCCTCTACTTCCTTGCCATATTCCCCAATCCGAGCCGCCGGCTCGATTTGATATTGAGCCGAGCTGACCTCTTTGAGTCGTGCCCCTTCGGGCGGCTCAGATCAGAGCCGAGCCGCTCGGCTTCTCCTCCCTCAGGCCAGCTCGACCACCTCTTGGGCCAGCTCGGCTTCCTCCTGGGCCAAGCCCATTTAGCAATAGGATTTCTTTTTCTATTATTTTATTTTTCTGTTAAGCCCTAATCCCAACCCATTACCCAGTCCAAGCCCATATCCAACCCAACCCTGATGTCCAACCCATATCCAATCCAGCCCAACGCGAGAACCCTAAAAACACACACACACACACACACACATATATATATGTCGTTTCGATCGTCTCGACGCCACGATTCCAATTCTCCATACCATACATCCAAATTCCTGATCCTTAATACCCAAAACCCAAAAAACCCTTATCCCACATATACCCCAGTTCCTCGTCCGAAATCCTAGCTCACCACATATATCATTTTCCATGTCTCCAACGTTCTGATTCCAACTAAGCATACCTTCAACTTCAGTTCCATTCCTAAACATCCCACACACCCCCCACCTTCCTATTTATAGTATTATTTTTTAATTGTTTTACATTTTGCTCCTAGCTCGCACTCGTTGAGCTGGACTTATGAATATTTGTTTGCTTAGATCTTTTTGCAAATAGGACACAGTAATAACGATCAGACACTCAAGGAAGATACTGAAGGCGAAGATTTCCCAAACAACAACGATCCGACCAACTTCGATGCAGGCAAGTCACACTCATTTGTTCATGTTGATCCCACATACCTTACTATTTATTGTATTACTAGTTTAGTTAATTACTTCTTGCATGTTAATTTGGTATGAGATATTTTTGAATGACATGCTTGTGTAGTTAGTACCTACCACCCCACAGCTCAGCTGTTTTTGCATGCCATATTCACCTTGAAATACCTTAGAATAAAAGTAAATCATATCAGTATCCTTCACTGGCATTAGAAGTTAAATTAGACTGTATGGTAGAACAACAATAACCCTAATTCAAAACATGGAGGATGTGGTATTCAAAGAAATTGCCGATGGTTGGGGACAGAGAAGATGGAGCCTTTCATGTATTGAATGTGCAGCCATACCCCTTCCGTGGAGTAAGGGTAATATGGTGGATTACCTTACTCAGGGCAGTTAAGGACAAGACCATTGTGCTAAGTAATAAACACAGAACCACTCAACCACATGTTTGACTTGTCAAACCTGGCTAGTATATCTGCTCTACCCGCTGAACAACTACAGAATAGCTTGCCGTTTCTCTTCTCTGGAAGGCCCGCAGAAGCGAAAGAGGTGATAGGCCATTTATTGGGAAATCACAACTGAAACTCACCTGACTCCCTGATCGCGAAGTTGACACTGGCCCGTCAACTCCCGGGAGAGCGAGTGATGTAGTGTTCCTGGGACTTCAAAAGATAGAGCAGATAAAAAGTCTTGTTATCTTACCTCTGTCGACACACCGATGGGCGTGTGTAGATCTGCAGTGATACTAAGAGGTATAGGTATCATGTGGGTAAAGCTGAGCCACTCTGCAGAATTAAATCAAATGGTTTTAGAATACACCGTGCTTCCGGTTAATGAAGCTGTGTTTAGAGGTGATTCTCAGTATAAGGCACAAGTAAAGATCGATATTGATTAGTTGAATTTGACGATGACCTAGCAGGGTTGTTAAAACACACCGATTTGCAGCTAAACGTTTTAATGAAGGGATTTTAAATACTAAGGCGGAGATGAGGACTATGCATCCCCTAAATAATAAGCCATATACCCCTCATTTGAAATCCAAAGCATGTAGCTATGTAGTGCATTTTCTTAACGTAGCTTGCTGAGTACGTCATGTACTCATTACTGTACCAATCATCACAGGTACTCCAGAAGACGAGGAAGAACATTTTTGATGAAGAATATTTTGATGGAGATGAGTATGAATTATAGGTCTTATCTGCGCTTGAGGCGCCTGTGGTGTAGGTCCCTTTTGAATGTAATGTAAACTTCGGGCTTGGATACCCCAGTCAATTGTAAGATTAACCGCTGGTTTTGTAATAAAATTTAGATATTTATCGTTGTGTTGGCAATATGACTATTCTATGTCCGTAATTGATAAACTCATGGGTAGTTGCAGGCATTATTTTGCGGCTTCGAAAATCAGGGTTGTGACAGATTATATCAGATTTTTTTAATGAAATAATATAAAATTAAAATGTATAATACGAATAAATTATGTGTAGAATATAGAGGCAATGGGGGGATCATGGATTGTACCATGAATCCATGATAGGTAGGAGAGCCAGTCGATTATTCTCGGTTTGAAATGAAATAGTTAATATATTATAGTTTGTTTTTAACCCTTTAAATCACCCGTGTAGCCCGCATGTTAACCAGCGTTTGCACTTAAAATAGGGAGGACAAATGCAAAGCTACTCACGACTCTACCTCGTGACCACTCAGATGGACCAATAATTGTACACTCTGTCCTTTGAAAATTCAAGTTCATCCAAAAAGAAAGTTGATTTGTAAATTTGGCGGATGGCACCAGCTCGACCATTTACTAAACCCTGTTAGAAAAGTACTTTAATTTGACCACATTCTTGTCGTCTCGTGTCCCCCTTGCTCGGTCGAGGACCTAAACCAAACCTCGCATTGGATGTGGCAACTGCCTATCTCTACCAAGTCTTCAGGTCCGAGACCTCGCCGAACATAAGGAATGAGCTCTTCTCCATGGTTTTCCTCCCTCTTATCACCACTACTGTTTAAGAGCTCTTTTATGGTATCTGAAATAAATATGGATCATTCATTTATTCAAATCCAATGGCTCATCTTATTTGGTACTCTAATACTAGACTTTAAGGAATACCACCTCTAAAGATTTTAAAAAAATTAGAGAATACACTCATATTAAGGATAAAACTGGAATTATAAAAA
This sequence comes from Stipa capillata, assembly GCA_019208055.1. NCBI lineage: Eukaryota > Viridiplantae > Streptophyta > Magnoliopsida > Poales > Poaceae > Stipa > Stipa capillata. The sequence continues at coordinate 27,457 of JAGXJF010001206.1, read as the reverse complement.
TAACTTACTTTTTTCTCAAATTTCTCAATCTGTTTAACCCACCGCCTGCCCCTGTCGTCGGCGTCCTGCGTCGGCCCATGCGTCCCGCCGCCGGCGCCCCACGCCCACCTCGGCCCCTTGTGCCCCGCCCGTCCGTGCCTCCGCTAGCCGCCCACACCCGCCTCGGCCCCCCCGCGTTCCAGCCGCCCGCACCTCTAGCCCCGCCGACGCACACCTCTGCCGGCCCTCCCGCCTCCATCGGCCCGCACGTCCAGCCACCCGCGTGCGCCTCCGGTGGCCTGTGAGTCCGGCCGCCGTGGAGAATGGTGACAACGGTGATGGCGGCGTCGGCAACGGCGCAAAAAGTCTATTCTACCCTTACAAATGGATGGTGAGATTAGATTAGTACTCCTATCTCAGTTTAAAGAGTACCGACGTATAGTAAAAAATTTCACTGTTTAATACTTTGTTCACCACGAAGAGACGATGTGATAAGGTTTCTTCTATTGTACTTGCATCTTCTACGTTCATATCTGCATTTACAATGAAAGTAAAACATCGGTACTTTAATTAAATGTTACTGTTGCAAAGTCATTCAGAAATTTATCCCTTATTAACCATTTCTATAACACCCTCTTCCAATTAGTCTTCGACACTCCCTAGTACAGCTATATAACATCACCTATAAAACTATATTCCTTCCTACCACTCCTCTCGTACCACAAAATTTATGGCTTGGTCACTAAATACATGGAGCATTGACATGAAAGCGTTCATAAAAGCAACAGGTGCCTTTATTACAAAAACTTGTTACCTACACATTTACCTTCTCTCACCTCAGTGTCTCTAACCAGTTAACAACTTATGTAAATTTTTTCCCGTAGAATGCAACCCAATTCATCACAGGATGTTCTTCAGCATTCTTCTATTGTTCCGCAAACACATGTTCACAAAGACATACATAGATTCGACTGCATATGATAAGAATTCTACAAATCAGCATGTGTGCCTAGCTTTCACAAACAGAATTTTGCGTGGTACCCTCTTCGGTAAGAATGACTTGGAGATGCGGTGTTCCATTTTATATGTAATCACTAGTTACAGCTATTTATTTTTAAGGAAAACTGTAGGAGAGACCTCAAGAGCATAATAAATAGGAACCCAAATTTGAGTCCATGATGACCTAAACTCAGTTGTTGAGATTGTACATCCATGCTGATGGAACAGATAGAGCATTTGCAGGAAAGCGCTCAAGAAAGCTACCGATACCTTTTGAAAATAGCGTACATACTTTTTGCATTTTCAGCTGATGTATCTACCAAACAACACACAACTATTTTGCCCTAGGATGCCACCCAATTCATCGAAAGATATTCTTCTTATTTTCTGATTATTCCACCAACACACACTGACATGACATTATAGATGCAAATGCAAAGTTGATGAATTGTCCAAAATAACCGGTATGCATATAACATTCACACAAAAGAATGCATTAAGACATCGCCAACCAAAACCCGTATCTGGTTGTAACCGTGATTTCAACACAAATGGAGCACCCCATCTCCAAATCACCGTACAGATCTGTTCAGAAAGTTAGGCAAACTGTTCTTTAAAAGTTCCTCAGCTTTGAGTTGCATATATGTTTGTGTTGGCGGATTAAGATCATCTGGTTGTAACCATTGATTATAGCACAAATGGAGCACCCCATCTACAAATCACCATACAAATCTGTTCAGAAAGTTAGGCATACTGTTTTCTAAGAGTTCCTCAGCTTTGTAGTTGCATCCATGTTTCTGTTGGCGGAACAATCGAAAAACGATGAAGAACATCTATTCATAAATGGTGTTGGGACGTGGTGCGGCGCACTTATCACAGAGGTAGGCAGTGGGCATGCGGCGAATCAACCCCAAGGTGCCCACGGAGGTCGTGGTCATCTCCGAGCGCCTGCTCTAGAGCCTCACCCACAAACCCTCGCTGTATAACACATGGAACCACGCCAATTGTATAATACCGTACTACACGTCCACTGGAAAGGAGAATAAGGCAATGCAAAGGAAGAGGAGAGCAGGATGTAGTTGTAGATGCATAGCTGTGTTGGTTTCAGAAAAGAAACTTCCAATTCCAAATGACAAAGATTTTCGAATTTGAATTGGCATGAACCAAACCTAATTATATTGGAATATGATTCATATTCCAATTGAATGAACGGAAATTCTAATCAGCACACGTTCCCACGCTTGTCTTACTATGGCATGCGAATGAGGCATACGATCTGCTGGCATGTTACACGATCCGTTCGATAGGGGCTAGAGGGAGAGACATCGTCTACTAAAGTGCGAGCAACGGTATGTCTACAGTGTTACTACACACTACCACCTCTCTCTCGTGGGCCGTCTCTCAAAAAACAAGATTTTTTTTTACATGTAGCAGGGTATTCCTAGCATATATCTTGTAGGGATTATATGATGTAGATAAACATGTTCACATCTAAAGTTTTAAAAAAACACGTTTGCATCTAGATCTTTTGTGGCATTTTTTTAGTGTTGTGGAAGCTTACCTACCAGACTTTTTATTTTTAGTGTTTAATGATTTTATGATCTTTTCATAAGTTTTCATTGGATCTATGATCCACTGGTGGTAACTGTGTATTGGAAAACTGGTAGCTGTTACCGGACAAGCAAATAACCACAATAATACTATGGTGCGCCATCTACTCTTCGCGCGTAGGCACAAATAAACTTATGACAACGATAACCAACCTAATAAGTAAACACAAATAAACTTATAACAATGCTAAACAACCTGATCGGTAGGCAAAAATAAACTGATAACAACGTAATAATTATCCGATCATCGTCCAATAGAAACATCTAGATGAAATTTGTTAGATACTAACTAGGTCATGTAACCCTAATAAGTGTATATACTTTATCATGGTAACTAAAATGGAGAAATCATGGTAACCATAAACTTTGTTTGTTTAATTTCTCATATGTGTGTGACTCTTGATGTCCAATGAGTAGGAATTGATGCCGGAGCCATTTGGGTATTACTATTATTTTGTCGATAACTAGTGTTGTGATTATGGTTGGTAATTTTGTTTCAGTTTGAGACATGCCCTTTTATAATACGTGATAGCACTTCGATAATAATCTAGTAATTGGGATACTATAACCTGGTAACAGATGATTCAAAAAAAGTTGTCAAAACATAGTCAAGTGGGATCGAATTTTGAAGTCCTCGTCATGACAAATCTAATGGTGCAAATAGATCATGAATCAGGTTAATGGTTTAGCGTTGTTGCAGTTTCAGATTTCAGGTTTAAGAAAATATTTAATGATGTCATGTTTTTTGGACTAGAGTTTATGCATGCAAAACTAAAGGGTGCAGTGTGCTGGTGCTATCGAGCAAATTGCGGGATTGCTTTCCATTTCCGAGGGAGCGTGTGATGCGTGAACTGCGGTTGGCGCGCCGTATGCTAAGACTAGGTAGCGCACGTTGTAGTTAGTCTAATCCAATCAGAATACCAGATTAATGTCTGTGACGCCAAATAAGATATAGTGCCTTTGGTCACTCATATTTTGAACACTAATAAGGTATCCATATGTTGCAATAGGACAAAAGAGTCTAATCCGATCAGAATACCAGATTAATGTCTGTGACGCCAAACAAGATATAGTGCCTTTGGTCACCCATATTTTGGACCACTAATAAGGTATCCATATGTTGTAATAGGACAAAAGAGAGATCTCTAAAGACATTGATAAAATTATCGCTCTATTTAATGAACAAACGTATTAAAAGTGACGTACATGCGATTTTTCACAACAATCACTGTTGTCTTTCTTTAACTTCATTCCCTCTTTGTCAATCACCTATCTTTCTCCCTTCCTCTCTCTTCGTCATCCCCTCAACTTTGCCCCTGACTATCATTTCTTCTCTCAACCATCATCCTGATCCAATTTCTATTGCTTAGCCATTATGTGCGTGCCTTCTCTAACTTCGATGTATCTCCGCCACGTTCCCATCGCCTCCAGTTTTAACACTTCAGAATTAATTAAAGAAATATCAAAGTTATTAAAAATCAAGGTTGACCGAAAACCTAGAATGAAAGGATAAACTTGACTTTTTAAACCATGCCTTAAATGGAAGATCTGAGATTGCGGTTGTGTTCATCTCATCGAATCAATCGAGATAGACTGTAAGTTTGTTCAAATCGGAGTCCAAACGAATTGATCCAGATAGACCTACCCAAACCGTGCTCTCGCACCTCTCATCTCACCCTCCCTCCAAGCCGCCGCTGCCACCGATTGAGTTATAGCCATACCTACGCCTCTCAACAAAACCTTAAATCGAGCTCCTCCACAAAATCTGTGTCACTTACTTTTCTAATCTCTCGCTGTTATTTTTTGTATCTTTAATTCCATATATCCAAATCAAGTAAATGAATACTCTAAGGATATTTACAAAAAAAATTTAACAACTATTATGTTGAGCTCAGATTTTAGTTATACCATTAAGACCATTTAATCAAGTTGGACAAATCTTATCCCGAGAAAAACAGCATAATAGTAACAGAATTTTGGTCGTAACTTTTGAACCACAACTTCATTTTAGGCAAACTCATTCCCATTGGAAAGCTTATGATGAAGGCTACAACTTTCTTAATTGTGTCAATTTGAAGTTTGACACAGTTTGGTCGCAGTTTGTGAATTAAGCTTATTATTCTGAATCTCAAAACCCTAGATCAAATACCGAGCACAATTTCTTCCAATTTCATCCATCGATTCTCATATGGGGACTAATTAGAGACTAAATTTGTAGCATGAACCTCAATTTGACACGAATTCATCGAATTTGACCAAAATCTCGAAATTCCTCTTCTTCTTAATCCTTCTTCCTTTTCCTTCCTCTTCTCCTCCTCCTCCCTTCCCTCCTTCCGTTCACTTCTTTTCTCCTTCCCCCAACCGAGCTCGTCTTTCTCCCCTTGGCCGATAGCTAGGGCAACCCGGTTAGGAGGTGAGGCAACTCGGCAGCGACTGGCGGCGACGCACAGCGATGACGACACGGCAAGGGGCGACGGTGTGTTTTTCCTCCTTTCTTCTTCTTCTTCTTCTTCTTCTTCTTCTTTTTCTTCTTCTTCTTTCTTCTTCCTCCTCATTCCCCTCCTTCCCTTCACTTCTTTTCTCCTCCCCCCCCAAACTGAACTCATCTTCCTCCCCTTGGCTAGTGGCAAGGGCAGCCCGATTAGGAGAGGAGGCGGATCAGCTGGGGTGGTGGCGACCAGCGGAGGCGGCGCAGGATGAAGGGGAGCGGCGAGGATCAGACGGTGATGGAGCGCGCAGCGTGGAGGTGGCAATTAAGAGGAACCTTTATTATATCTAAGGTAGTTTGTTTGTTGATGTTTAGAGATTTTTAGGTCTTTATTATATCTTAAGTAGTTAGTTTGTTGGTTTTTGTTAGAGATTTTTAGGTCTTTATTATGCCTAAGGTAGTTAGTTTGTTGGCTTTTATTAGAGATTTTTAAAAATATGGTTAATGAAGAGGAAGGTAAAAGTGGAAAGTGAAAGTGTGACGTCACTCACCAACTTCTATATTATAAAATGGTATAGATATAGAAATTTTGAGAGATTCTAAGCCCAAGCGCAGTACATTGGCTCAAGCATAATATTTTTAGTCATGTCCTAAGAATGTCCTAAGCATCCCTCTGGGTGTGTGCGCGTGCATGCATGTGCCCCGGGGGCTTGGTCAAGCCACTTGATGACGACTGGTCACAGTCGGCCACACAAGTGCCAATAGCGACTAGATATCGTCAATTGGAGAGCCGACAAGCGCTATCCGCAACTGGTGAGCCTACTGCGTGTGCTCTCGGCAGCGCACTTGCCGACTGGTCTCTTTCGGCCGGTTTGTTGCCATAGTGCCTTTCGGCACCCCGGGGGCTGACTGAGACATATTTTTGACACTTTTTTAATCGGGGTATAGAGGTGGGATTTATAAATAAAAAATATTTTAAAAAATTATACCAGATTCACAAGATATAGTGGCTTTCGTCATCCATATTTTGAACCAAATTTTGTGGGATTCTAAGCCCAAGCGCGGCACATTGGTTCAAGCATAATCTTTTTAGTCATGTCCTAAGAGTACCCGGGCATACGACCAAAATTAGGCCAAGCAAAAGGCAGGAGCTTCAATCCAAACAAGCCCCGTTTGCCAGGCCGATCGGACGGCCGGTGTTGATTGCAGCCTCTACTCCAGATGTTGGAGCTCGCCATGACGGCAATCCGTCCGAACTCGAAACGTCCCCCTCCCGCTGTTCCAATCAATCCGGAGTCTCGGATCTACTCAAATCTACTCAACTCTACCCGCCGCAGATATACCGCGGTATATACTAATCTTCCCCCCACGGATCGCCCTCCTCTCCTCTCCGCGTGCCAATGTCCACGGCACTGGTGAGCCGCGTGGAGACGTGGGTGCGGGACCAGGCGGCGCGGCTGCCCCCCTGGGCGCCGTCGCTGCCCGTGCCGCGGTGGCCCTGGCCCCCGCCGCGGGCGCCCGCGTGGCCGGGCGACCGCCGGCGCCAGCGGGAGCGCATGTTCCGCGAGGAGTTCGAGCGCCGGCGCCGCCAGCTCCGCGAGCTCTGCCGCGCCGTCCGCGTCGACACCGTCGCCGAGCTCCAGGAGCTGCTCTGCGCCATGGTCCTCGCCGAGTGCGTCTATAAGGTCCACCCCCTCTACTCGCTTTGTGTTCCTTTGATCCGATTCCGGTGGGTAGATAGATCCAGTGCTGGGCATTTGTGGCAATACAACGTTTTGCCCGGTAGTTGGACGTGGAATTGGCAGCCTCTTGTGCTGTGGAAAGATGAATCAGGGTTGGCAAATGCCCACATGTATCCGCCAAGTAATGATCACCAAATATAAACAACCCAACTTGGGAGGATAATGTGCTGTTGATTTGTCATTCGTCATTTTGTGCTTTTTCCTAGGAAAAAAAAATCTTTCTGGTAGCTGCTTGATATAGTTGATCTGGAATTACGTTTGCTTTGCTTGATGTAACTCATACGCGTGGAGTTTTTGGATTTTATGATCATTTTTACCTGTACATTTAGATGAATGCTCTGTCTATTTGTCAGATGTGTTCCTCCTACTCCTATATACCATATAAAGCTGGGGCAAGAAAGGGAATGCGTAGCCTACAGTAATATTAAACATGACACATGCCTTATGAAGATTATTCCAATCACGCCTATATAGCATACCTTCAAAATTTTGAGGCTCTATGATTTTTTTTAATAACAAACTGTCTAGATAACAATGAGAATAAAGAGAAACTAACATATATCCAATGGAAATCTCATGAAAAAAATATGTAGAATATGGAAACTATGAATGCACTGCCCATTTTCTTCAAGCATAAATACTTCTGTGAACAGGTCACTATGAATTATACAGTCCAGGCAAAGGTCAGACCGAAAAAGGAATAGAAGATCCACTGCCCAAGTTTGGATTGCTTAAGCACATCTCTCCATCAATAGGGAACCTCTTACTAATAGCAACATGAGAAATAGAGATATTATAATATCTTTTCCATAGGAAATCTACCCAAGGAATATCGTGTGTGCTGTAAACTTGTGAAGTTAAACATCAGTACCTGGTTTTGCTTTCTTAAATCGATTATCCCTAGCCTTCCTTGCTTCTTTGGCTTGCAAACATTTCTTCAGGCAACAAAACCAGCCACCAAGAACTGAATATTCCTCTTTCCAGAAGAAAGCCCTTCGAATCCCATCCATAAAGTTTATAATCTCTGCATATGTTTGATAGTGCTATTTTCGATTGCCTTATGTAACTCATTTGAGCAGGTGCTCTAGATATACTCAATGCCTCCTCCGCAATAATTATCTGACATGGCCTGCATTGGATGTCTAATAAATCTTGGTTTCCTGTCACAATTTCCCATTATGATTATGTTAATCTCCTCAACTCTATTTTTAATATGTGTGTGTGATCACCTTCTCCCCCTTGATGTCTTCAATATTTCTACTTATTCCCTCTATATGACCGCAAAAACTAAAAGTAAATTTTAGTAATCTGAGAAAGGGAAACAATGTTGCCCAGGACAGTAAAAATATCAATAACTATTCTAATTTTCTGCTAAAGTTCAATTTATTTTCTCACCACATGTAACTCAGTCGCCTTTTTTATTTTTTATTTTGTGTGGCAGAGGCCTGTTTCTGAGATGATGAGATATATTAATAAGTTCAAATCTGATTTTGGCGGAAACATGGTCTCTCTCGAGCGCGTTCAACCATCCTTGGACCATGTAACACATCGGTAAGCCGTCAGCTAACATTTGCACCTTTTGTCCTAACGTTCTATTATAGTTATCCTTTTTTATAGACCTTTCTAATCAAACATTAATGTAAAATACGATACAACTTATATTTGAATAAGTCCTTAGTAGATCAAGTAACCATGTGCTGTCCTTGCTTCACACGAGCTCTTTTAATGACATTCACATTTCACAGAGAGAATGAGCCTTTCTGTAAATAATGTGGATCGTGGAGTAGTCTTGACAATGTTATACTAAGGTTTCTTGATTGAAGAGGAATTGGAAATTTATTGCCACTTTACCCCCTCTGCTTTGAATTTTGGGTGGTGACTAGCCATGTGAGATGGGATAGTTAGTTGGTTAGTACCAACATTACCAGGCCTGCATGGTGCAGTCCCCAGGGTGCTGCATTCCACATATGAAGTTTGCTGTGTGCCAAGTACCACATTGGTGGAATTCGTTCTTGACGAGGACACAGATTTGGTACCGATATTAACGACTGGTCTGCATGGGTAGAAAGCACTCTACCCACTGCCATGGTGACACAGCCTAAGATACATTCACCCCATGGGAGGAGAATCCATGCGAGGTGGGAATCTCACTAATGGTAAGTCAGCAGTTTACGTAGACCTCTTGTACATTGCATAGAACTCCCAAGATAACTAAAACCAGAACAGACACACTAAGATTTTTTTAGCAAAACCTTTAAGATAGATTTGACTCTTAAGTAAAAACCCTGACTTGGAGCCATCACTTCATGACGGAATTGTGGCACATCCACTTGGAATCTGATGGTTATAGTGGTTTGTGGACCCATCGTGTTGGGTTCAAAGAGTAAATGAATCTAAGCAGTCATTTTCCTCGTTTGGACTGTGTTTGTGAATTGTGAAAGTTATGCTCTGCGCAAACTGCACAAACCGGGCCCTGTGCGATGTGTGTGAGTAGAGTTCTGATTGGTTACAACCTAAGAGGTTACAACCCTTCAGATATTTGGTTTCCTTGTTTGTTGCAGCCAATACTTGATAAAAGAAGCATGTGAAGCACTAGAAACTATCGAAATGATGTGGGAACAGCAGGGCACGATAAGGTGCCTTACACACCATGGGCTCCTCAGAATTGGCTGGCCCCCACATTTTGCATGTCCTGTTTAGTTTGACACAGTGTTCCATTGCTTAGTAGCCTGAATCTCATTGGTAGTTCTAATGTTCTATTATCAAGTTTTGAAGTGTTAAATCTTGACAATGTCAGTGTTGTTTAGATTCTCTGTTTTCCATAGTTCAAATAATCAGAATCTTCTCATGATATTCTTGTCTTTTCTTTATCTATTTGTTGGTGAAATCATGTAGATATCTGTTAGCGGAGGCTGGTGACACGCTATTTGCTACATTTATCGGCACAAAGCAATACAAGTAAGATTTTTTTGGAACGTAAAATGTGAAATGTTTATCATGTTTGCCATTGCATCAAGTTCTCTCATGTTTTCCTTTGTAGAGATGTTATTGCTGATGTCAATATACTCCAAGGAACCATATTTCACGAGGATACTGCTCAGGATTTGACTGTTGCTATTGAGTCTGAGCAGAATGATGACCAAAAGGGTGAAGAAAACCTTGGGATATCTTATCGAGAAAAAACAAAACAGTTGCGACAATCAAAACCTGCTGCACACCGGGTATGCATGAGTTGCAATTATTGTTTAAAAATCACTGTTTAGAAATTGATTCAGCATTGTTAGGATTTCCTAACTCAAAAAATCATGTAGGGTTTTCTAGCTCGTGCTAAGGGAATTCCAGCCCTGGAGCTATACAAACTTGCACAGAAAAAGAACAAGAAACTTGTTCTTTGTGGGCATTCACTTGGTGGGGCGGTAGGTACACATGCCTAACTTGTTACATCTCACCCTTGTAGTTTGCTCATGCATCTCAAAGTGTATTACACAGGTTGCTGCTTTGGCTACTCTTGCAATATTAAGAGTATTTTCATCGTCATCTCCAACTAAAGAGCCTAACAGGCTTCAGGTGAAGTGTATCACGTTTTCTCAGCCACCTGTTGGGAATGCTGCATTGAGAGAGTAAGTTTGTTTACAGTACTTGACTGGGTGCAATATTATTACAAATACCTACTTAATTAATGTTATCTTTTGATCGCTGAGATATGTGTGTCAGAGAGTTGATACATGGGATTGCTTCTTAATTCTTTCCAATCTCTCTCTGTTTTTTTCTTTTTTTTTCCTTAGCTATGTTCATCGAAGAGGATGGCAAGACTATTTCAAATCCTACTGCATTCCAGAGGACGTGGTGCCTCGTATTCTATCACCTGCATACTTTCACCACTACAATGCCCAAACATCCGAAGCATCATTTGTAAATACAGCTGATGTAAAATCTGAAGAAAATAAGGGGACAGATATTGAAAGGCCCAAAGAGACCAATGGGGAGCAACTTGTTCTTGGTGTTGGCCCTGTTCAAAAGTCACTCTGGAGACTTTCAAAGCTTGTTCCCTTGGAAGGAGTTCGGAAGAGTTTAAGTATACTTCAAAAACAAGCAAATATTTTTGGAAAGGCATCCTCACAGTTGGATAATTATTTGCGATCAAAGGTTGATGAATCAGAAGAAGAGCCGCAGTCTCTCGAGATTCAAGAAGGTTCAGAAGGAATTGCTCTTACCCCATTATCTGATAAAGATGGAGGGCCCACCGAAGAAAACAATAGGACTGAGAAAATTAATGTATCTGAAGTTGGAGGTTCTAGGCGATGGAGTAGAGTGCCTTCTTTGCCTTCATATGTACCATTTGGTGAGGTTAGTACTATATTTGTTGATTTATTTACTCCAGTGATTAGCTCTTTAGTTCACATTTGCATCATATCCTATTTCCCTTTATGTCTCAGGGTTATTGATATTTGGACACCCTTTTATGTGGAGCACACCTGTACATGTGAACAAATCTTTCGTTGCATACAAACTTTTACTTAAATGATTGGCTCAATTTGTTCTTAACTTATCAGACCATCATTAAACAGCTCGAATTTAATTAGAAGAATATGGCCTCCTTCTTGTGTATGTTTGCTCTAATTTAAGACTTCGCCAATTATTATTTGTTTTTCCTTTCTCAATTGAAATGTCTCCGTTTGCTATTTGTTATTAATTACTTCTGCAAAAACGTGTGTAGTCTCAGACATGCCCATGCCTAAAATTAGACGATGATAAGTTGATGTATGTTTGATTGGAACTATCTTGTTTGTAAGATTAGCCTGTGAAACTCAGATTATAGTAGGCTTCCATGCACGTGGTTCCACAAGTATTGAATAATTACTTAATTGCTGACACTTTTGTATACGCAGCCACTCTTTTTCTGGTTCAACAGGTGTTTACTTTTTCTGCCTATATTTGAAATGCCATCTCAGTTTGACTATTCCTCCATCTCCAAAGATCTTGCCTTGCTCAGTGAAAAATACCCCTTTGCCTAAACATTTGGGTATGTTTTAGGGTAACAACTGCACGTCTATCATATGTATAAGACTATGAGTGCATAGGATTCTCGATTTCTTTTCATCAGAGCTTTAGCATGTGACTTCTGCAAAAGACCTTACTGTTTCATAGATGCTAATTCTACTATTTTCTGTCATCTGCCTATTAGTCCCTTTTTATATTTCATTACATCTTGAGATAATCATGCAATAGAAAGATTAGGTCCTATTCATATTTTATCCATATTCCAAAAACTGGCGTCTGCAATGTTTGACAGCAATTTATCCTTATCATGAAATGGAGTAGAGCTTCCACTTCTGTCAATGTTAATAATAACTTTTATGCTTTCCAGCTTTACCTGTTGGGAGATTCATCAGTCAATACACTTTCAGATTCAGAATACTCCAAAATGACGTCGGTATGAACTTCTTATTTCAGTGTTTATCCCCTTCTTAAAAAAATTAGACAGTGAGGAAACATGCATGTTTCTTGTGTTTTAATTGTTTTATCATATTGGATCTACTCATTTTTCTTGCTCTGTTCTGGCAAAGGCATTTGCAGGTGCAGTCTGTTATAACGGAGTTAAGAGAGCGCCTTCAATCGCACTCAATGAAATCCTATAGGGCCCGATTCCAGAAGTAAGATCTTCTCATTGTGTTCAACAAGAATAAATTCTCATCCAAAACTTAGATCACCTGTTAGTCCTCTTGAAACCATACATCGCATTCTCAAAAAAAGGAAAAGAAAGAAAGAAAGAATTAAGAAATTTCGAAAAGAAGATTTTGCTACTAACATTTGTTTGCCTTAAAGGGTTACATAAATATCCTTCATTGCACTCTTTTTTATTTTATTTTTTGATTAGGTGTATGTCAATGGGATCCTTAGCAATTACATCTATCCAAGACTACCAACTTAAACTCATAATTTAGTTTTTCGTCAATTTGAACAGATGAAACCACACACCCAACCATCACCTCCTTACGCAATCTTTTTACAAAGAATAAGTCACTACTGTTTGTTTATTAATGAAGAAGCTTTGAGAATGATGGATCTAATGCTCTATAGCATCATATTGAGAACGAATTTGTTGTTGAGTGTATGTATGGGTGCATGCATATCACTTAGTCCCTAACATTGGAATGTTGTATTCAATAGAGTCCTCCCCTACTGTTCTCACTAAAGAAAAGCATTGAAATACCATATAACACTAAAACTATGTTTAGCTTGGCACATGGAATACAAAATACATGCATTGGATTAATTTAGTCAGTTTAAATTTCATGTGGTACTATGTTCGTACAAGTGTCTGCCTTTTCAAATTATGCTTTCTTTGGTCTGAGTCTCTAGTGGAGTATGGAAGCATTTTTCTTAATATATTTTCAATCAGGTTTGTTGCTATCAAAAGACCACTCAGCCCTTATAGTTTTTGTCCTGGTTATACAGAATGTATGATACATGCATGTGTGCAAATGCTCCCGTTTTTACGGGCATCGAGCAATTACCACAATTTTCACATCTACAACAACTACTTGGTCTAACAGCAACTGATTCTGTTGACCTTGGCCATATTGTGGAGCCTCCTGCTATTAGAACTGCCACTTCTATTCTTCCTCTCGGATGGAATGGCCTTCCTGGTGGTAAAAGTGCTGAGCCACTGAAAGTTGATATTATTGGACATGGCCTGCATATGTGCACTCTTTTCCAGGCTCAGATAAATGGAAACTGGTATGCTTTAGTTTGTGCCAAAAATTTACAAGTTTTATGAGCTCAACAAATTGACTTTACTTAACAAAGCATTGTAGACTTGTAGTTGGTTTGTCCTTCACGTTTTTTTTTCTCACATGGTTTCTAGAAGTTTGTTGCCTTACATCCTATGATACACCATTCTTTAGCTCAATAGAAATATTGAGGTCATAATACTCTTAACGTAAGTTTGGGGAACTAGCAATCAAATAACTGCATGAGCTACCATATATGCTAATGAGGTAAAATCTATATGATTAGTGTAAGAAAGGAATAAAAGATAAGAATTAAGTCAAACATTAAATGCATCTTTCTTTGTTTATATACTTTGTTAATATATTGGAATATCTGTAAACACAATCAGCCACACTTTGCGCCTAATAAACCTGCTGTATGAAAAGAACAATGAATGGCACTCAACACAGAGTAAAAGATCTATGTAGCATTTAGCATCCAGAAATAACCTCCTGACAAGTCAAATGGGTAACCTTTATAATTCACAATGATCAGTGGCGGAGGCAGGAATTAGAGGTTAGGGGGACCGAGTGAGTCATATGATGCAACAAAATTGATAAGGGGGACAAATGTGCTAATACTACTATTTTTTTCTTGAAATTTAAAGGGTTAGTACTATGTATATGTGCACTTAGTTGATCATTGGAGGGGGCCCTGGCTCCTGCCAGTCCCCCCCTCCCTCCGCCACTGACAATGATGATATATTGCTTCATCTTTGAAAATATCTCCCCAAATAAACACAGATGGAAGAGATTGGCGTTGATGGAGTTGAATTGGCTTAAAGTTAGGGCTTCTCCCAAAAAAAAATGGATGCATTGTGCAAATGGCTAGTGGATGTTTAGCATGTCATGATGTCAACCTTTGCCTTGTTATAGTTTTTTTTTAATCCTGTCGATCTCCCTTTTGTAGATAATTTTCTATTTTAATATATCCCAGTAGGGCTCTCCCCTACTGTTTAACTCAAAGAAACATACTTTTGGTTGTGCATAAATAAGGTTTTTGTTGGAGAAGTCCAGCTAGTAGAATTTTTTTTTCTTGTAAAGCACTTTCCATGTTTGCATGTTGTACTTGATCAATAGGTTACCATATGAAACAAGTTTTGCTCCTTTTTTTTGTATTTTAGGACTTCCAAAGTTCTCAGTGCTATATATGTAAGTACTCGCTGTTTCAATTGAAAGTATCCACATACAGGTATTCAACAGTCATCGAAACTCTACCATCAGCTACTTCATATTCATCAGATCAGGAGGTGCAACCTACACTGCAAAAAATGCGAATTTTAGTTGGCCATCCGCTAAAGCAGCCTCCAAATTACACTAGTGAGGATTTCATGGTTCCTGTGATTACAGGTGTCAATTTAAATCCAGATTATGGATTTGAGTCATTCTTTGAAGATAAAGATTGTTGCAAGGGTTTGAAGGAATTTCTTATATATGGTACAAGTGATTTTTTAACCATATGTAAAGAGGTCTATGTTCGGACCCGAAGAGTGCGATTGCTTGGACTAGAGGTATCTCCTTGTCTTTGGGTGTGGGCGATTATTTTCTTATATTCCATGAAATACTAAATTGCAGACGTATTATGCATGCAGGGGGCAGGTAAAACTTCCTTAATAAAAGCAATGTTAGGACAATTTAAAGAAAGAAACAAAGCAGTTCTTGAGTGCATACATGTAGATTTGCATGGCAAAGGAGTATCAAATGGATTGTGCTACTTAGATTCGGCAACAGTGAACTTGCAGGTAATGCAGTTTTTTTTTGTTCTCTGCTCAACTTTTTTAGATTGCAATTTTATACAATGTTGTAAAAGGTATATATTTAACAATTGGTGTATACACCCTATCTCCTACTGTACACTTCAGTTGTATGAAAATTTCCTTTTTCCGCTCTTATCCTATGACATGGGAGTATGGGACTGCACTTGGTTCTCCTACTGTTTTATGATGGAATATATTTCCTCGAGAACTAACCTAACATCTTTCATAATTTTAACAATGTTTTCGTTTGTCATAAATAATTGTGATGTTTGTGAAACAATATGATAGGATTTTCTCCATTTTATTTTTTCAATCTTGTGGTTTTTTGTTTGTGTGGATGCACATGCACTACTAATTAGTATGGTATAATCACCATGTTTTTTAATCTTGATTGTGTAAGAGAAGTAATGCCGATGGCTACTTTACAGAGTAAAAAGAAAAGAAAAAAGCCTTAAACTGAGCTTTGAGATTTTAGACATAAACATACTTGTCAACCAGGCTGACCCACCACCAGGGTTCAAGAAACCCTAGAATACCAGATAACAAGCCACTCTATTTTGGGGAGAAAAGGGCGGGTTCAGGGCCCCTTTGTTCACGTTTTCTTGTGGAACAGATATATTTTTATTTAGACATAAACCAAACATAAAATTTTGAAAAACCGTAATTTGAAATTTTTGAAAATGAACATCGGCCTGTTTCCACTTAACTGCCCAGGTAGCAGTTTTGTTGGTCAAACCGGTTTCTTGAACCCTGCCCATAGTCAATTTTGCCACAAAAAAATGAATCTTTTTCGCTTAAGAACAGTTGCTGGCTTAGTCTTAATGCATTTATATGTTAGTAATTTTACATTACCATATGAGTCTGGCAATTCTAGCAAGTGTTATTCTCAATTCATGATTGCTGAAACAAATTGCTAGAAGTGCACTGTTTTCTTTTGCTTTGAGTTTTACCTTATTTTTGTGCCGTTTTGAATTTGGCATTAACATGTGACATGATTTAACATTTATAACATGCTGAAACAAAATGTTTAAAGTGCACTGTTAGTTTTTGCTATGGCCTTTGAGTCTTACATTATTTATGTGTTGTTAATCATTTCTAACATGCTGGGACATGATTTGAGTTTCTTTGTGAAGAAGATACATGCCACTAGAACGGCTAATGTATTTTCTTATACATAATTTATGACCACATTATGCTTCACTTCAGTATTCAAGAAAGCAATAGTACAAACATAGGGCTATAATTATGTAAGATCAGAGTAGAGCTGCGTGAACCAGAAACACTGTCAAACAAATATGATTTGTTTCACTGGTATCACTCAATGCTTAGAACTATTTTTCCCTTATGACATGCATGTTTATCCATATGTTTGACTTTTTTGTTTTAGAGTACAATCCTTAGTCTATTGGAGTAATACCTTGGATTAGTTCCAAAACATGCAACTGGAAGGTGTTATTATTAGAAAGGAAAATTTGGTTGTATGGTGCAATGGAACATTATAATCTTCTATTTTATGTAAAACAATTGTTGCATCTGGTACTAATTTCAGTTGCTTAATGGCCAGACAGGCTTGTAGATAATCAATTCCAAGTAGTTTGTTCTAGATCTTATCCAGTGAAATCTTTTATCATATATGGACAGTACGGAGTAGTGATCACAGCAATTTCCTGTCTTCTATATCCTGATTTATTGAACCCCTAAGAGTACTCACTAGTCATTATGAACTTTTGTTCTAACAGGAGCTACCTTTAGAAGTTAGGCGGTTCAAAGAAGAACTGCAGTTAGGAATTCATGATCTCAGCAGAAAGACTGACCTAATTATTGTTGTGCATAACCTAGCACATCGTATTCCCTGGCATTACCAGTCCAGCAATTCTCGACGTCAGCCAGCTCTTTCACTTCTCTTAGATGAAGCCAAGGCTCTTGGTATTCCTTGGGTTCTTGCAATAACCAACAAATTCTCTGTTGGCGCACATGAACAGAACATATTGATCAGTTCAGCTATGGAAGCATATGAAGCTTCTCCTGATAACACCAAAGTTGTTAACTCTTCCCCATTTCTAATGCCAAGTGCTACAAATAGTTTGCGCCCCATCGGTTCAACTAGTAGCAACTTGGGGAACAAGGATCCTTCAGGCAGTACTGCTTTTCATCCAGTAAACTTTGCACTGTCACCATTTCAGAGGAAGGACATTGTTATGCATGTGGAGGGTGTTAGTGCCCTCCGACAACATGTACATGGCGTAATTCTCAGTAATGAAGAACCAGCTTTTGAGGTACTTCTCTTTCCTTTCATGTTATTTTTAGGAGAAATGGGAAAGGAGAGCATAATTCCGTGTACGGATATAGACCTTTCAGAAAGGAAATCATCAGGCGTGATAGTGAGGTGCTGAGGTGTGTGCCACACAAAAGCATCTAGATTGTATCGGATCGACCTATTTAATTTGCCTGACAGCAAATAGGCTCTTCCATTAAAATCCAATAGCTAATTGGGCTGATTGGCTGCACGGAACACTTCCACCAGTCGTATGATGAAAATCTGATAGAAGGGCAACTTTTCAACGGTCTGTGTTTTCGGCATATTACGATTATAACAAGGATCATCGTCACAGTGTCACACGTTTAGGTGCATTTTGTGTTTTTTTTTGATGCAACTCTGAACACTGCATGCTTGGACAGGAGCTTGCTAGCGAGATATTGTCGCTAGAGCTTGCCAGAGAGAAGGCCGCGTCTCATCAAGCAAAGCAGAAGCCCCAGAAAAGAGATGGGTCTGTTACGGCTGCTGCTGTAGGTGCATCACTTGGTGCCGGCCTGGGGATTGTAATGGCTGTAATAATGGGAGCTGCATCAGCCCTTCGGAAGCCGTGATATATTCATGATTTCTTTTAATATATTTATATTAGCACGTAGTTTAAAATAGCTAGGCCATAACATAGTGCCACATTTGGCTGTGTATAGAATAGGTTAGTGCTGTGCTAATTGCGGGTATGTTGTGTTGTTAGTATCACCCCCAATTCCCCAAACATACTCTACTTCAGTTTCCATGGTATCCTCAGATTCATTAGTCCAGCTTGACATTATATTATTTGCCTGGCCTTAAAATGGGACAAAACCAGTTTAAATTGTCCAAAAAGTTCACATCTTGCGTGATTCCAACTGGCTAACAGCTTTCCCTTTGCCGCTCTGATCGGAAGGAGCTACTAGTGTATCAGACTGACACAAGGTAGCAAGTGGTAGGTTGTAATCATGCACCCCGTTGTAATCTTAACATTTCTTTCACTCTGATTATTTAAGATTTACTACCCCATTCATTGGCACTTAAGGATTTGCCACTTGATGTCTCGCTGAAACGTAGGAAAGTGCTCATGAACAAAGTGCCAAATTCCAAAATGGCGGAAATATAAGAAAATCTGAGGGGACTGATAATTAGGGGAACCATTATTCATTTACTGAGAACACTGACATCCAGGACATGCATGCGCTGCAAATAAGCAGCCTGGATGTGTTGTTTATTCATCCGTATTACAGACACATAGCCGACGTCCACTTCCTCATGCATCCGACCAATCGATGTCCGAGCGCGTCCCACGCTGCCTTGGACGCGTCGACTACGTTCTAGCGGCACGGCGGCTGGTAGGCGTGCTCGCGGTCGCATCCGTTCATGGAGTCGCTGTTAGAAGTATGCACTAGCTAGTTCATTAATTAATTTCTAAAAATCTCAATGACTTAATTAAATTGCTAATAAATATAATTAGTTTAGTATCGCTAGTGAAAAAAAAGAGAGGAAGGACCCACTCCATGTAAAAAGGAGGAGGAGGCTATTCAAAATACACCTCAAGCCTTAGAGTTTTTCTCTCTCTCCTACAAAGTACCCTCTTGTGTTCTGTCTCTTCGTGAGAGTGAAGCTTGTTCTTATCAAGTGTTTTATTTCTAGTACTATGCTGCCACATATAGTGCTACTCCATCCACATGTCTGTGTGCACGGACATACGGGAGAGCATGCCTCCAAAACTCCTGCCTTTGAGATCCTATATCGGGAAAAGGCGAATAAGGTTTTTGGGGAGTGCTTCTGCACAATTGCTCGCAGTTCGGCTACTTGTTCTCCTCCAAGCTGCGGAACGGACTACTTCATCCACATCAAGCAAGTCGTGGGGCAGCTGCTGTACGACTACCTCCACGACATCGACCTTCGTCACAGCGTCGTTTTCCACGGAGACGGCTAAGATCAACTACATCGACACTAAAAGACTCATCAACACCGGGTACGTTTATTTACAAGTGATCATGGCTTTGATCGTATGTTTAATGGTTGTCGTGATATAATGTTTGATATATCATTGCTTGGTCTTTATACTTCATGTACGTCCTTTTGTTCATGGTAGCCTTTGGCTATAGCCTAGAAACTAGTATGTCTAGGCTGCTTGAGAATATATTTATGATGAAATATACTAGCATGTCTAGTCTGTTTAGAGATATTCTGATGATAAGTACACTAGCATGTGTAGCTTGTTTGGAAATATCTCTGTGGTTATATTTGCTAGAATAATTGTCATATCGTATTTCGTGCTTTTATGCATTAATTTAATTTGGAAGTTGCTTAATATTCCAACAATCAAAAACCTTATTGTGTTAAACAATATGTTAGGCAATTTTCGATGACTGGCTTTGCTGCTACGTTCAAACCGGGTCCGTTTAATAGACCACATTTTAAGAGATGGCAAGCAAAAGTAACCTTGTGGCTTACTACTATGAACGTGTACTAGGTGGCGGCTGGCAAGCCTGAGGGAACGACTACTCCTGAACAGGATAAAGCATTCCAGGATGCCACCGTCATCTTTGTTAGCATACTTGGTGAGAAATTGGTTAATGCATATTTACATGTGCAAGATGCCAAGGATCTGCGGGATACGCTCGAGGCCAAGTTTGGCGCGAGCGATGCAGACAGTGAACAATATGTCATGGAGCAATATCATGACTACAAAATGGTCGATGACCGTTCTATAGTCGAGCAGACTCATGAGATACACTGCATTGTATAGGAATTCAAAATCCTTAAATATGTGTTGCCCGACAAATTTGTCGTTGGGGACATTATTGCCATGCTGCCTCCTTCATGGAGGAACTTTGCTACTTCTCTAAAACATAAGAGACAAGAGATTTCTGTCGAGAATCTCATTTGGTCTCTTCATATTGAAGAAAAGGTGAGAGCAAAGGACATAGATGCTAAAGGGGATGAGGAAAATTCTAGCACCAACTTGGTGCAGAAGAAAAATACCCACAAGTTCAAAAGGAAAAACAAGGTTACACAGGCTACCAAATTTAAGAAGAAAAAGAACACAAAATAACATCCTTACCTTGTGTGTGGTGATCTTGGACATTGCGCCAAGAACTGCAAGAGTCACAAAGGTAGGAAGGATCAGCAAGGACAGAACACCGAGATGGGAGTAGTTGGGTTAGCAATTTACCTACTGTTCTTTCGTATGTCAGTCCACCGATTGGTGGATTGATGCTGGGGCCAATATTCATGTGTGTGTTGATATCTCATTGTTCTCTTCTTACCATGTCGCTCAAGATTCCTCTGTTTTGATAGGAATGGGTCACATGCCCCTGTTCATGGTGTTGGCACAGTAGATCTGAAATTTACTTGGGAAATATCCTGTAGTTATAGAACATGCAGCATGTCCCTTTAATAAACAAGAATCTTGTTAGCTACTCCCTTCTGTGTCGCGATGGGTTTAAGTTGGTATTTAAGTCGAATAAAGTAGTCTTGTCCAAGGATGGATCTTTCTTGGAAAAGGCTATGAGTGTGGAGGCTTGTTTCGCCTGTTTTGTAATAAAGTTGTAAACCATGTTTGTGATGAAGTTAATGGAGTATGAAGCTAATGTTTGACATTCTCGACTTTGTCATATTAATTATAGTAGCATGACGCAGCTTGCCAGTTTGCATTTAATCTCGAAAATCACTTTAGTCAAAGGCTCTAAATGCCAAGCTTATGTGTAGCTAAGCAACCTCATAAGCCCTATAAGGTTGCGGAGGAAAGGAACTTGGCACAATTAGAGCTCATACATTCAGATATCTGTAAGAAGAATTGTGTGTTGACACAAGGTGGAAAGAGATACTTTATGACATTGATGATTCTACTAGATATTGCTATGTGTATTTGTTGAAATCTAAGGATCAAGCTTTGCACTATTTTAAAATCTATAAGACAGAAGTTAAAAACTAACTTGAAAGAAAAATCAATAGGATTAGGTCTGATCGTGGTGGAGAATACTTTTCTAATGAGTTCACTTTATTCTGTGGGGAACATGTAAAATCCATGAGAGGACGCCTCCCTATTCACCTAGTCAAATGGGGTTGCTGAGAGGAAGAACTGTACTCTAACTAATTTGGTTAACGCCATGTTAAACACTGCGGGTCTAACAAAGGCATGGTGGAGGGATGTTATATTGACTTCTTGTCATGTCCTAAACAGGTTCCTGCAAAGAATAAAGAGATAGCCCCATATGAACAATGGGAAAAGAAAAGGATATCACTCTCACACTTGCATACTTGGGGCTGTTTGGCGAAAGTTAATGTGCAGATTCCAAAGAAATGCAAGCTTGGACCAAAAACCATGGATTGTATCTTTTTGGGCTATGCGCATTGTAGCATTGGTTATAGATTTTTAGTGGTGAAACCTGGAGTACCTGATATGCACATGGGTGCTATAATGGAGTCCAGAGATGCCACATTCTTTGAGGATATTTTTTTATGAAATATATGCCTAGCAAGCCTAATCTGGAATCTGAACAAACTCCTGAACCTACTATTCCTATGGAATATTTTGAATAAACATTTGAGAAAAATCCTGAGGACAAAGACAAAGACAATGAAGCTTCTAGGAGGAGCAAGAGACAAAGGATTGCAAAGTTTTTTGGTGATGATTTCATTGTGAATCTCATGGATGATACTCTCAAGACTATTTCAGAAGCTTATACATCTCCGGATGCTGATTACTGGAAAGAAGCGAAATTGATTCTATTATCACTAACGGAACTTAGGAGATCACTGAGCGTCCTTATGGTTGCAAACCTATAAGATGTAAGTGGGAGTTCAACAAAGAAGCTTAGGCCTGATGGTACTATTGAAAAGTACAAGGCGCGGCTTGTGACCAAGGGTTATACCCAAAAAGAAGGCGAATAATTCTTTGACACTTACTCACCTGTTGCCCGAATGACCACCATTCGAGTACTACTATCATTGGCTGTCTCGCATGGTCTTCTCGTTCATCAGATGGATGTTAAAAAAAACTTTCATCAATGGAGAGTTGGATGAGGAAATTTATATGGAGTAACCAGATGGATTTGTAGTAGATGGTCATGAAGGAAATGTGTGTAAGTTATTGATATTTTTATATGGTCTTAAACAAGCACCTAAGCAATGGCATGAGAAGTTCGACGGGACTTTAACATCAGTCGACTTTGTTGTGAATGAAGCTGACATATGTGTATACTACCGCCCTGGTGGGGGTGAGGGAGTTATTTTATGTTTCTATATTGATGACATACTAATCTTTGGAACCAACATTCATGTCAGTGAGGAGGTCAAGTACATCTTGAACACCAAGCTGTTGAGAGGTGAAGATGGTGGGATCACGCTTTTGCAGTCTCAGTATGTGGAAAAGGTTTTGAGTTGTTTTGGATATATCGACTGCAAGTCTTCTCCAACACCTTGTGATCCCAACGTGTTGCTTCCAAAGAATCAAAGATAGTGAGAGATCAACTGAGATACTCTCAAATCATTTGTTCGCTTTTGTATTTACCTAGCGCCACAAGGCTTGACATCGCATTTGCTATGAGCAAACAAAGCCAATTTGTTTCTAATCCGGGTGATGATCATTGGCTTGCTCTTGAGAGAGAGTAATACGCTATTTAAAAGGCGCAAGGAGCTATGGCGTTCACTATACCAGGTATCCAAGGGTACTGGAGGATTATAGTGATTCAAACTAGATATCTGATACTGATGAGATAAAGCCACAAGTGGATATATATTCACTCTTAGAGGTGGCGTTGTTTTATGAAAGTCTTGCAAGCAGACCATTTTAACGAGTTCAACAATGGAAACAGAACTCACAACATTAGATACAACCATATTTGAAGCCGAATGGCTTCGAGAGCTCTTGATGGACTTACAGTTAGTTGAAAAACTAATACCTGCTATCCTCATGAACTGTGGCAATCAAACTGTGATTGTCAAAGTAAATAGCTCTAAGGATAATATGAAGTCAAGTAGACATGTCAAGAAAAGGGTGAAATCTGTTAGAAAATTGAGAAATTCTGGAGTGATAGCATTGGATTATATTCAAACAGCTAAGAATCTAGCAGATCCCTTCACAAAAGATCTATCACGGAATGTGATAGACGCTGCATCAAGAGAGATGTGTATCAGACCCACTTGAGCTACTCAGGGGGTAACACAACCAATGTGATCAGAGATCACATGAAGTAGGATATGAGAAAACAAACTATTGGTTAATTGGAGAGTATATATACCTTTTAAGCCCACCTCGTTGGAGATGCAATACTCTCATAATTTATAAGGCAAGTTGAGTTTTGTCTTAATGTGTTATGTGGCTTATATAAGCAAAGATGTTGTCCTATAGAATAGTCTTAAAAGAACACACCTATGTGGCCAGACTGCTAGTCACAGCCTATAAGATGGGGTGATCTCTAGAAAGCTCATGAAAGGCCAGGAGTGCAACTTATATGCTCCATTCGAGGGATAGCCTACGGTAGCCTGGTCTTAGTAAAGACTTTAAGTGAAACTTTGTCCACACAAAACTTGCAATTCAAAGCATAGTCCATTGTTCAAGTTATGAATAAGTGTAGCTTTCTGTCTAGGTGGATGTTCAACTTAACAGTCTCTACTGAAATGTGGGCATATCAAACAGTACTTTGGAACAGAGAGCAATTTTATGGTGCCACTAGGATCTGGTGGGGGATTGTTAGAATTATTAGGCCTAGCTAAACCATTATTTAATTCCTGAAAATCCCAAATGCCCAATTAAATTGCTAACAAATGCAATTAGTTTAGTACCATATTGCTAGTGGAAGAAAAGAGAGGAGGGACCCACTCTATATATAAAGAGGAGGAGGAGGCTATTCAAAATGCACCCCAAGCCTTAGAGTTTTCCTCTCTCTCTCCCACAAAGTACCCTCTTACGTTCTGTCTCTTCATAGCGTGATCCTTGAGTGAAGCTTGTTCTTGTCAAGTGTTTTATTTCTAGTACTGTGCTGCCACATATAGTGCTACTCCATCCCGGCATCTGTGTACACAGACATACGGGAGAGCAGACCTCCGGAACATACGGGAGAGCAGGCCTCCGGAACCCCCACCTTTGAGATCCTGCACCGGGAGAAGACGAATAAGGATTTTGGGGAGCGCTTCTGCGTGACTGCTCATAGTTCGGCTACTTCTTCTATTCTAAGCTATGGAGCGGACTACGTCGTCTACATCAAGCAAGTCGTGGGGTGGCTCCATGACGTTGACTTTCGTCACAGTGGCCTCTTCCACAAAAATGGCTAGGATCAACTACATCGACATTGAAAGACTCATCAACATCGGATACGTTTATGTACAAGCAATGATGGCTTTGATCGTATGTTTGATGGTTGTCGTGATAGTGTATATTTGATATATACACTGTTTGGTCTTTATATTTCACGTACGTCCTTCCGTTCATGGTAGCCCTTGGTTATGGCCTAGAAACTAGTATGTCTAGACTATTTGAGAATATATTGATGATGAAATATACTAGCATTGTCTAGTCTATTTAGAGATATTCTGATGATTAAGTACACTAACATATGTAGTTTGTTTAAAATATCTTTACGGTTATATTTACTAGAATAATTATCATATTTAATTCAAAAATTGTTTAATATTCCGACAGTCGCACTCGTCGACGACATCGGCGAGCATGGACCTGCCGTTGGCATAGGTCCGTATGTTGTTGCTGCAGCGGGCCAGCGCTTCCGCTGTACCACCCGTGGACAGCGCCACCACGCGCTCCGAGTTCTCGTGGTAATTGCCGTCGCACTCCGACGGGTCCCCGCCGTCGCGGCCCTCGTCGAAGTCGTCCAGCGTCATGATCGCATTGGTGCGCCCGGAGGAGCTGGCGAGCGGCAGCGAGCACGTGGTACGTCCCGTAGGACTCCCCTCCCTGGCAGCAATCCTCGCATGAGTGTCTCTCGCTCGGCCGGAGAGGCGGAGACCCGGAGTGAGCCGCTCGGCTCGCACTCGACGGTAGTGAGCGTCGCAACCAGAGATGGTGGTGGCGAGCAGCAGGAGGCCTGCCAGTGCGCGCACGAGAAGGCTGGTGGATCTCGACATCTTGTGAACTTTTTAATCGAGTTGCATGCGGTACGAGTCGCGAGAGGGGAAGATCGCACTAGCTTCATGTTTGCGTTTGCGTGTTTGTATTTCATGTTTTGGACTGGGGAAATGCATCCATTGAGTGTTGGCTATGGCCAAGGGAGAAGAGAACGCACGCGAGCACAAGGTAGAAGAACACACAGAGCTTTGGCACCGCGTACCTTTTCTCTTTTTCTCGGACACTTAACGCAGCTGATTACAAGTCCTTTAATAGGAGAGAAACACACACACGCACTACTGCATGATCCGCTATTTGCTCTCCACTAGCCGGTAGCAAGGCCACGAGCAAACAACCTTTGACACGGCCACACGATTCAGTCAGCGCCATGCTTCTTTGCTGATTACTCGGTCCACATCTGAAGCCCCTAAACAGCTATGCAGTTCGGTCATGCAACTGCACACTCGTACGTGCATGCTACTCATCGAATGGCTTCACTAGGACTTACTCAACTAACTAAACACAATTAGCTTTGCATTGTGCACACGTGAACATAACTCTACGTGCACACACTGCCGCAGTTTCGACTACATGCATAACTCACGAAATTAAACATGATCAAGACCTAACCAATAAGGTTAACTCCAACATTGAGCACATGCTTACCCCACCTTGCTATCTTAGCGGGTTCAATGTTTTTGAGATGTGAGCTACAGGAGGCTATTCCCTGCTACTGCCAGCGCTAAGAGAAGTGACCGCTCACGGAGCGTCCAGTGCAGCACCTCAGTGCTTTATCTTTTCCTCTTCATCTTTTTCCGTTTTCTTTTAACATTTTCTTATGGTTTTTCTTTTCCTTATTTTACTGCTTTTGTCTAATGTTCTTTTACTGTTTCTTCTTCACTCTTCTACCGATTTTCTTCCACGGTTTCTCCATCGGTGCTCTAACCCGAGTTTTTCCACTGTTTTTTTTTGTTTTCTCATCGTTTTGTTACTAATTTTTTCCTACTTTTTTTTAACGTTTTCTCATGACATACAGGTCGATGAAAAGATGGAAGTATTATTTTGCAGCATTTGCATTCTCTAAGTTGCCAAATAAGTAGACATGGACAGATTTTTTGGTGCCTTTCGTTATACCAAGGAACTATCAAGCTGACTAAATATCTTTTGTTTTGTCTCTACATGCACCATAGGAGAAAAAAAGAGCAGTAAACGGCCTCGAACAACGCACTTCCTCGTATCCCGAAAAACAAGCTAAAATGAATAGCCATGATACATTAGTACGGAACTAGGGACCTATTTGGTTAGATTATGGCTGTTGACAAAACTATTGTTGACTGGCTATCTAAAAAAACTGTTATGGCTGTAATAATTTTTTGATTGATCTAAACCATCTACAGCATTTTAGAAAATCAGCCCTAAAGTTACAGCACATTACAAAAAGCTGAAAGAAGGCAGCTTTTCCAAACAGCTGAATTTACACTGCAAAACCCACAGCCACTTTTGTCAAAGCTGCTCAGAAGCTGACCGTTTGGTTGGGCTATAGCTTTTTCAGGTAAAAAGTTGCTAAAAAGCCTAACCAAACCCCAACCAAACAGGGCCTAGATATTCTAGATGATTAATCATCGACAAATGCCTAAAATCCGTCTTCTCACAGATAATTTTTTATCGAAATCAACGTCACAGATTGTTTTTTAACAAAATCGTCTGTGATAGGTGGAATATCACAAAATGTTTCGAAGAAAAACTATTTATGACGTGATCACAGACACAGACATATCACAGACGGTTTTTCTTCAAAACCGTATGCAATTCTA
>JAGXJF010001204.1:0-211299 GCA_019208055.1 Stipa capillata | reverse complement strand
TATTTAGACGGCGTAACACTATTCACTATTCACTATTCACTATTCAGACACTATTCGGGTGCTATTCAGACGGCGTGACACTATTACAGTACTATGGCACACTATTCACCTTTTAAAATTCGAAGCTATTCAGGTGCTGTGATACTATCCAAACTATTCAAATTTTGATTATGGTTAATATTCAGCGCTAGCGTTCTTGCAGGATCTTGTGGGTTGGCGAGACCAACAAGACAGCCGGGTGTGTGCTTATTGGTTGTAAAAATCCTACTCGGTACTCACCATATTTATCACTAATTTACTTCAGAAGTAACTAAGCCTTCCCTGGATATTTCTAGCTGCAATCATATGGGATGGGTTTTATATCATCTTCCCAGGCAGTTCCACCCGAAGGGAACACTTCTCTAGCGGAAACCGAGTCCTCTATACCCTATGCTATGCGCGGGGCTTCAACTGAGAACTACCGCAGAGGTTTCTCCTATAGGATCCTTAGTATAAAAAACCCGTCTCATAGAACTGAAGCTAAAAACACCAAGGGATTTTCAAGACAGAACTACTTCATTTCCATAAACTAGTTTACATATGGTTTTCCCTATCGGGAACCCCCAAACAGATTACAACAGAGAGAGGGAAACTACCTTCTTAATATTACAAACCTCGAGTAGCGACTATGTTACAAGGGAAGAGTGGCTACTATGTGGAAACTAAAGAAGAAGTGGAGTGGAGTGCTCTCTCTTGCTCTGGCTATGTGTGATTGCATTCGCAGATGATTCTTCTCCTTATTTCCTATATTGTGCTGGTTTTGAATGTATTTTTGGACTATCAAACCCTTCCATATGCTTATGATATTTGGCCAGTCAATTGGGTCATGTGCAGCTAGATTCAATATTGCACCATCACTTTTATGATTTTGAAATTTTACTGTCCTTTCAAAATCTCTTCTTTAGATCCCATATATTTGTATTGGCCAGGAATATAGTTATATGAGGCTTCTTCCCTTTCTGGAGGCCAATTTCCTGAAACTCTAGATGGTCTCTCAAATTCTCCTTCATTCTTTACTGATCCTTCACCGTACCTACTTCTTTTCTTCCCTACTCCTATATCTACTTCCATTGCTTCCATTGCATTTTCCAGATTATGTATTCCTACTTCATCTAAAGAGTCTAAAAGTCATCATATTGTTGTGAGGCATCTATAGCTTTTCCTTCATTATACATTTCATTTACTAATGCTTCTTCTTCTTCATAGCTTTCTAATAACCATTTTTCATTCCTTTCCCATTGTTCTTTTTCGGTTATAGAATTATTGCTTTTTTTATGTATATCTTTGTTTTCATTGTTTAACCTTTCTTCAGTTTTAATATGCTTTTCCTTACCTTTCCCTTCTTCTATAAATAATTTGTTATCTTTCTTTGCCTTTTTTAATCTGGATAATTCTCTACAGAAATATAGTTCCTTTTCTCTTATTTTAGGCCATTCATGCGTCATAGTATTATTATATTCATTAGATACTTGTTTTAACTTGTCTTCACAATAATTTATTTCACTATCTAAATCTGGCTTTTCCATGAATTCTGAAACAGTATGTCTTCTGTTGTCTTCAATATCTTGTTCTGATATAACTGAATCTAGATCATCTAAAGCTCTTGTTTTATAATTTATAAACCTAATACTAGTGCTCCCTGCTTTATTTTGATAGCTTACATAATCTTCAGGTTGTTTTAAAGCCTTACTTTCTATTAACTCACTATGTTCCATTCTTCACCTGCTCTTTCTTCAGAATCTATTCTTAAGGGGCTCATGAATTTTATACCTTTGATTGCATACTTTCAATTACGCCATTGACATTTACCTTGTATTTAGTTCTACTTTTATTAGTTAGCCTTCCAACAAACTCTATGCTTACTAATAGATTTGTTCCTTTAAATTCTTCATACCCTTTGGTCTGGAATCCGAAACTCATTTTTTCTATGAATTCCTTTATAGGCATAATTAGGTCTGGCGCTATATATGTTATTAATTTATTCTCATTCATATCTCCTTCTAGGAAACCTAGTGCTGCTTTATTAACTGTATCCCATCTTTTATCTAATAAGGTTATTAGTACTTTAGTTCCTAATTTCTTTCTTGTCATACCTTTAATTCCTATAATATACATTCCTTGATGTATAAATTTGTAGCCTGAATATTTTAGTCCATTCTCAAATTGCTACTTACAACCCTTAATTCTACTGGCTGTGTTAAAACACTTAATTCTACTTCTCTGGATATTCTATATAATCCTGACTTATTTTCAAACATACCCATTTGATATATCTGTTGAGGCCTTATTTTTCTTAGGGTATCTCTCTGATATCTTTCAAGGTCTCTTTCTAGGTTTACAACTTCTTCTAAATTATCCACATCTTCATATTTTCCTTTCAACTGTCTATCATAGTTAAAGGTTTGGCATCTCTATCTACTATTGGAGTGATTTATCTCGTCTGCAGAAACTCTTAGATATGTCCATTTTTCTGAGTTTATTTTTCTGGTGGATACAATTAAACCAGATGAGGCTAGTACTAACTCTTTACCACCTTCTTCAGTATTGAGTTTATTCAAGATTTGAACTAATAGCTGCAGTATGGTATTATTTTGTCTTATTATACCTTAGAATCTTCCTTAGATGACTCGTAGTTGGAAAAACCAATAGGATGAGCAAGATATTTTTCTGTTTCTTTTAAAGCTTGTTTATATTCTGACATGCACCTACGAAAGGACTAGGGTCTTAACTTCTTCTACTAGATTTTTAATTTTAATTATTTCTAGCTCAAAATTTAACCCTTCTAGCAGCTTATCTTTCTTTGCAAATGTGCTATCTAATTCTAGCTTTTACTAATTAGTCTTATATCTTCTTTGATATAGTCGCTATTTTGGCAGATTATATTTTGTTTATCTTACTATCTTCTAGAGCCTTTAATACTAGATTTAAATTATTACTGATAAGAGAGTATTGCTCTTCAAGCCTTTTATATGAGAAGTATGCCAACTATGTTCTTCAGAGGAGTTTAATCTACACCTTATACTATTATTGTCCTTTGTATTGACAATTTTACCAGTACTTACTTCTAGATTTAGGTATTTTAATTTTTGAATGATGACCAGGTTCTGATACCAGGATTTATTATGTTTAATTTGCAAATGATAGAATTTTTATCCCAATGCTTCATAGGTATTTCTGCAATTATTTGGATGTCCTCTAGTTTTTGGACAATCTTTTCTACATCCTTTTTAGATTTTATGTCTCTATACCAATTTGGTGATAATGACTGTAATCCAATACATTCTATGCAAAAATTTGTCATGTAATATTCTTCTATATTTGCACTAAGATCTTCTATGCTTTCTTCAGGAGTCATACTCACGCCTTCAAGGGCAGAAATTTTTAAGTTTGTGGTTTGGTAGTTCCACCACGTTTTCGCACTTCTGAAATATATGGAATATTGTCTTGATATGGGATAAATGTAATGCCTTGTTCATGTATAATAGTGGTTTGCACTGATTGTTATAAAAATCTTAGGCCAATAATCATTTCATCATTTATCATGGATAAGTCCCTTATTGTGATTTCATCTATGATATATTTTGTTCCATTTATATATAATTCTATATTATAGACTAACTGGTTATGAACCTTCTTATTCCTAACATGTCTGTGGAAGTTTCTGCTTTATCAATATCTATAGTGTGGACTATTTCAGGACACTTTAAAAAGTATTATCATGAATAATATTTTTTGTACATCCTGTGTCTACTAATGCTAATATCTTATAGGTGACGTTTGTACTTAGTTTTATTTTAACCGGGATTCTTATTCCTAATATTTCTTTATGTATATGTATATATATATATATATATATATATGTTGTGAGTTAATCTGTAATTTTCTAGAGGTGATGGAAAATAACTTCATGGATAGGTTAACCATATAGTCGTTTGTGATGTATAGTGATTTCAAATAGTTAGCACTAGAGAACCGTCTGTGAACTGTTTGTGATGACTCAACATTACAAACAATTGACCAAAGTAAACCGTCTGTGATGACTCAACATCACAGATGATTGGCCACCTATCTGTGATTATATGTGTCATCACAGCCTCTTTAATATAGACAGGTGAAGAAACCGTCTGAGATTAGCTTTTTCGCCATCTTTAATGGGCTGATTTTAAAATCAACCAATAAAAAGAGGGCAAATCAAAAAGTTTCTTTGTATTTGTCTGTACACATATACAAAGGAAATATGCCCTTCTCCATTATAGGCTATAACCATCTCTAAATCTAGTGTCAATTCGTGTATTAAAGATTAGTATATTTTCATCATTTTTGTTATAGCACATCTTCATCTCACACTTTAATAAATTCAATTTTACAATATCATCATGTCTAAAGCATGGTCAATACAGTCTAGATTCAATTTAATTTATTTTCAATACCTAACATGTATAAAAATATATTAGTATAAAATAAATATAGATAGATTCATCATGAAAGGTACCCTTTCTCTACCTTCCTTCTCTTTCCCTCCCTCCCGCTGCAACAATGTCGCTCTTCTGTTGCCCCCCGGAAAAACTTAGGAGGAGGTCGATCTTCACTAACAATAACGGAACAAGATAGCAAAACATAATAACATCAAACGCCATCCTTTCTCCGTTGCAGCTTCCAGAACCCGCCAGTGGCCACGACGCGGTTGGCGCGGTATCCGGCGCCCGCGCTCTGGAACCCGCACTTGCTAAACAAGAAGTCAAACAACCAGTTGTTTTCCGAAGGGTGTTGCCCGGCGGGTGCCTCTGCCGCAAGCTGCAGGGGCGTTCGCCGTAGACGTCGCAATAATGCAAGACGATTCCCTTTTATGTCCGGCATGTCCTCACGGGGACCTACCGGTTGAGGTTAAATTACCACCCGCCACCGAAATCAGGAAGCCCATTACCGATTTGCCAATGCACGCTGAGTGCCAATAAGAGGCCGACGCGGAGTGTAATATATTATCCCGCCTCAATAAACAAAGAGAAATCTCCATAAATTTGGGAGAACAGCAGAATAAATTGAAATGAAAGAAACACATGCTTTTTGCATGCTGGAGATTAGAGATTACGCATCCATAAGCATCACTCACTTAATTTCTTCTTGCACTTGCATCTCTGGCTCTCACTTGCTAAACTAATCCATTTCGTAATAAGAGTATACCGAACCTGGCCATGACTGCTTAACTAATACCCGAATCATAGCGCGGACGTAGCACATGATTTGATTGGTTAATACGTCTCCGTACAAGGGATACGTATCTGTGCATTGGTTGCTTACAGGAGGCTGCCCAGGGAGAGGCTGAGGGTGGCCTGGAGGTCCAGCCGCCAGAGGTAGCCGCCGGCGTCGAGCCGCCACACGTCGCAAGGGGCCACGAGGGAGCCGCGGCGAGGGCACGCGTACCGGACGTGCACGCGACAGGTGAAACCGGCGCAGGTGCCCCACGCCGGCACGGCGGCGCCGTCCTTCGCGGCGAGCACCACCCTTACCTCCGAAGCGGACGGGGCCACGTCCGCGGCCGCGTCGTCGTCCCCGCCTCCGGACACCGCCCGATTGAAAGCCGCGTTCGTCCACGTGACGCGGCCCCACTGGTCGGACACAAATGCTGGGGCCTCGTCACCCCCGCACGCCGCGGCGGACGGCGCCTCGCCGTCGCGCCAGGTGCCAGTCACGTCCTCGACCGTCACCCATGACGCTGCTGGCCGCAGCGCCTGCGGAGCTACCACCTGTCCCACGCCATGCGCAGGCGCCAGATCCGCCATCGGCGCCGCCGCAGCGACCCTCTCCTTCTCCACCGACGGCACAGGCATGAGCGGCAGCGTCGCCGGCGGCGGTGGAGGAGGCGACCAGTCCACGGACGTCATCCCTGACGAGGACGACGACGGAGAGGACAAAGACTTGTCCTTCCCCATCTCCTTCTGGTCGTCGACCTTCTGCGTCGCCGGCGCAGCCGTCACCGCAGCCACAGTGGTAGCCTTCCTGAGCTTCCGTCCCCTCCTCCCACCACTCCCTGCAACCGCCTTCCGCTTCACCTTCGCAAACCCCACGGCCGTCACCGGCGCCGGCGCAGGCGCCATGGCCGCCGGCTTGGGCGCGATCGGCCTAAACTTCAACATGATCCTCCCCATCTGCCACGCCTGGCCCGCCTGTCCCCCGGCGCCGTACCTCGGCGCCAGGCAGCAACCTCCCTTCCTCTCCATCATCCACCACGACAACACCCCCTCACCTCTCAGCGCGAGTCGAAATACAAATCGACCCGAGCAGAACGGCAGCGACTAGTCTTAGAAACTTTCTTGGCGCGGTGCCGCGGTGTGCGAGTAGACTTCGTTGGCGAGCGTGGGGATTTAATACAACGGGTGGGAACGGACACGCGTCGAGACGCACAGGTGTTGTGAGTCCGAGGCGGGCTATGATTGGTCTCGCGCCAACACGTGGCCCGCCGGGCAGCGGCAGCACGTGAAAAGGCACGACCCTATTGGGCGCGCTCGCCATGGCTGCCGTGGCACGCAAACGGGGTTAAATATCCTCCCCACCCCCACTACCCACAGACCCGTGGGGCCACAACGGGGCGAACAACCCTATATTGGCCAGTAAAAGCAGAGGTTTGTAGCGACGTGTTCCTTGCTGCCCCATCCGTAGAACGCAAGGGAGCGTAAAAGCCGTAAATCGCTTTGGCGACAAGTACAAGTAGATAATATCAGACTGTAATGTTGGCCCACAGAGCTATCAGGGCCACGTGTAAATGGCATGAGGTGTAGGTCTTGCGTGCGGTTGGATGCGCAGGGGGGTAAGGGCGCAGTGGTCGGGAAGTTTGGAGGTGTGGACTCTGGGCCAATGGGAGCGCGCGGAGTGTGCAGCGCTTTATGTTGGGAAGGGAACACGTAGAGAGGTCAGAGGGACCGTCTGGAGGATGGCGAAGGGCCCCACCGCCCGCTGCTTTATCTCGGGTAAAGGAACCGGGCACCAAGTACTCCACACCCACGAAATGGTATCGCTCACCGGCACACAGAAATGTAACGAGACTGGAGTACATGCGCTCGTGCGTGTGTGCGTTAGGAAAAAGTTATCGAGAGTGGAAGTGGTGACGTGAAGGGCAGGCATAGCAGGGTGCGTACGTGGGCGAACGGGAGTGCGCGGGTCGCCATAATTGGAGCGGATTTGATGGGAACGCGAGGGACGCGTGGCCGCGGTGCGGGAGCGGGTGGATCTCCCCGCAGGATCGCGCTTGACGTCACCGCGTCAACAGAGCGAGGCCGAAACGTCGCCCCTTCGCGGGCGTGGCGCGCGCCCGGGGAATCGGCCGATCGGGATTGGTGGCAGTCCGCGCGCGGGCCCGCGGTGTGGTACGGCGCGGCTAGCTGGCTGATGACTGGTCGCCTCGCGCTCAGGGCGGTGAGATTCGAGGGCCCGGCGCCTCTGCGGGATCATCCAGACTCCAGAGTGCGACTGTTGGATGGATTGTGATCGGTCCCGGGTAATCTGGGTGCTTAGACGAGATAGACCCACCACCCTTGACCCTACTAGAGCCTAGCGCCGTAGATCTATTGCTAGAGCCACGTATACCTTTCGTTAGGTTCACGGAGTGGAGAGAAATTTGTTGTAATGAGGCACGTATGCCTTTCGTTCGGTTCATGGAGTGGAGAGAAATTTGTTATACGTAGAATTGTAGAGAGTACCACGAGAGATCAAGAAATCTTTTATTCCTTGCACTGGATAATGTATATATACACTAGTAGGATACTCGTGTGTTGTAACGGAACCTAAAATAGTATAATAATATCTTATGTTCTGACTAAAACCATAAGTCCATAACAAAATATACTGATTTGTCTTACAACGATCTAATAGTAGAGTGTTCGTACAACACATATGCACACATATAATAAAATTTACGCACATGTGTGGGGGAAGGAACAGTACCAGCAAGCCAGCTAACTCAGAATGGATTCTATTGTTTAGTAAGATAATAAATTTCTACAGAGTAAAAAACTAACTCAGAACATAAAAATTAGAGTATGTTTAACAGAGTTTGTTGAAAGTTACGTAAAGATTGAGTCTGTTTAGCATAGTTTCTTGAGAGTTGGAGAGTTGGTTAGAGTTGGTTGGTTGTTGTATGATTTGTTATTGCTGTTATAGGTGTGATTAATTGTTAAAATTTTTGTTTGTTACGTGATCTAATATTACAAAATTTGCCACCGCCTAAATCTTGACCATTGATGAGCGATCAAACGGTCCGCGGGAGGACGACCTACCATCACCAACACCACCAACTCCAATTTTATAGATAGTAAAGATATGAAGGAATGGAAGTTAATCCTTTAGAGAGACACATCTTTCCAAAGGACATCAACAACTGCTAATGACAGTTATTGAATTGATCACTGACATTATCGTCCGTAACACTCCCTTTGCTCAAATTCATCATTGAATATAGTGTATCTAAAAAACTCCTCTAAAAATTTTGTAGGAAAAATATGAGGAGAATATAGGACAATATATCGTGGAAAACTCCTTAAAACCCAAAGAAAAAATAAAGAGAAAATATAATGATTATATGTCATGGAAAACTCCTTTAAAACTCAATGAAGAAAATAAGGAGAAAATGATATGGCATATACGAATGCTTAATATTACCTCATTAAAAACCTTTTTATGAGAAACCAGATTGAAAAAACTCAAAGGAAAAGAGTACAATATATATGATCTGATGATCTTAACAGGTTATATCTTATGGGTTTATTCCTCCTAAATCTTGCAAATCTTGAATTCGTCTCATGCCAATTCCATGAACATATTTTTGGAATATAGATGTTGGTATGGACTTTGTGAATAAATCTGCTAGATTTTTACAAGATTTTGTTTGTAAAATATTTATTTTTAATTCCGTCATTAGACGATTATTTGCTTCTTGTATGTCTTGTGTAGTTCAATGATATTTGAGATCATCGACTTACATTAGATGATACAAAAATCTATTTGAAGAGTTCTTTATGAACACACATGGGTAATCATCATTATTTGAATAACCGTTCTGAAGAAGGAACTCAATCAATCGGTTTATACCACATTTTTCCCGATTGCTTTAAGCCATAGAGTGACTTTTGAAGTTGTACACAATATATGCTGCGATTGTTTTTGATTCATAAATTTTAAGTCCTTCAAGAACTTTCATATAGATATCCGAATTTAATGACCCATATGAGCACGTAGTCCATTTGTTATGTCAATGATATAGAATATCAGAACTTTATTTCACTCAGGAGAGTATGTCTTATTGTAATCGATGTCGGGTCTCTACGTGAACTGTTATGCTACAAGCCTCGTTTTGTCTCACCACCTCATTGTCCTCATTCCTTTTAGAACGAAAACTCATTTTGCTTCCATAGGGAAGATATTATGAATACTAGGTATTACTATGGTAGATACCTCTCTTTTGAAGAGCGAGTGCAATTCTTAATTGTCACCTTCTATTTTGAACCAATCTGAGCGCATAAGGCGCTCTACCTAAGATTTTGGTTTAGGATCCATTTAAAGATTGTTGGCAATTTTAAGGTCGACAATAATTGTAGTCTTATGGGTGATTCTCCTGAATCAATATAGTTTGTGGAAATTTGATTTATACCTTCCAACTCCTTATGATTTCCCACAATAATCGAGTTAAGGTGTTCCGATGTCCTAGCACCTAAATTTGTGCGTGCATTTGTGTTAGGCTCTAAATGTTGAGCATCCGTCAAGTGTCTTTTCAACTTGAAGTTGAATTGCATTTACTGATTTGAGGAATTGAGTTCTTCTGTTTTCGTGGATGCTTTTGAGAAGCAATATTCTTTGCGACCAGATTTCTCCCCCTCTTGTTCTCATTAGGGAGATGAGTGGTTTTATTAGGTACCTCCACTCTTTCTGATACATTTATTATAGGGATATGCGATGATACCTTTGTGATCAGTAAATGAACCTGACAGATTATTTGCAATGTATTACAAATTTATGATTCTCTGAACTTCTAGTTCAGATTCTTTAGTACGTGGATCTAAGGACTAAATGCATGTGACATTCCAATTTATTTCCTAGCATTCTATGTGGTATGCATCTCCCCTAATGCCAGAAAATTATCCTAATTGAAAATATAATCAGCATACTAGGCTAGGGATAAGTCCCCTATTAGGGGCTCGAGGTATTTTATGATTGACGGAAAGTTATATCTCACATAGATCCCCAATTGTTGGTCAGGGCCCATTGATGTATGCTAGGGTGGTAATATCAGTACGTACTTAGCGTAACTGAATTTTCACAGATGGAAATACTTTGGCTGATGCCTGATTTTCATATACTAACTGCAACGGGAAAGCCATATGATATGCAGCTTGAACGAATTTGGATTACTATTGCAGTGTGTAAGGGCGCATGTCCCCATAAAGATGTTAGCTAATTATAATTCTGTAGAATTGGTCATGTATTAGTTTGCTCTCTTGATAAGAGATGCATCTAAACCATATTGAGTATATGTATTAGGCACTAAATGCTCCAGATTGATACCAAAAACCAAAAATAGTGATTCAATGCTTGTGAAGCACATTCGGTGGCATTAATCATTGCAATGGAATTTATCATGTATTCTGGATAACTTGCTCTTAATTTGATAATTTGATCAATAAGTTTGGTAAAGAAATAGATCTTTTCTAGATGAGAGAAGCACAAAAAACATATATATATATATATATGTATGTATATATATATATATATGTATATATATATATATGCATCGATGAGCACCATAAAGTACCTAAATGGCCCAGATAGTGGTTGATCAGACCATAAATATTCTCTTGAATATGTTCAAAAAAAATTGAGAGACTCATTTTTAATTTGAGGGTGCGAAGACCTCAAAATTAATTTTCCTGTGGCACATGCGGTGCATACAAAATCTGATGATTTTTTAAAAATTTCAACTGGGAAGTTGTTACCAACAGAATTTTCAATAATTTTTTCCATCGTCCCTAAACCAGGGTGATTAAGGCGATCATGTCGAACCTTGAATTTATCAAATGTTTAAAAAATTATTTATCTAGTTTGATCTATGTATAGTACAATTTAGACATTGTCTTTCAAAATTCTATTGAGTAAGATAAAATTCAGTACAAATTTAACTCATATAGGATAAATACATCATATATATATATTAAATATTATGTCTGAGGTACATAATACAATAAATGGACAATATAGTACGTCTTGAGGTACAATATAGGTTAA
Organism: Stipa capillata; assembly: GCA_019208055.1. Lineage (NCBI taxonomy): Eukaryota > Viridiplantae > Streptophyta > Magnoliopsida > Poales > Poaceae > Stipa > Stipa capillata. The sequence continues at coordinate 199,992 of JAGXJF010001204.1, read as the reverse complement.
TTACATTATGTAGGAATAATAATGATAAGGATACTAAATAAGGTCTCCAAATACGTCTTCGGAATTGAATTCCACAAGCATGTCGTCGAGATCCATAAAGTCATCATCCTTTTGCTGGGCTTGGTTTTGGTTCTCCTTCTAAGGAAGATTTTGAGAACATCCCACCTCCAGAGTGTTGTCTGGTTGTTCATTGAAATGAGTTTCAAATTTGTCCCTTTGAACTTGCTTGCCTTTTCCAATAGATTGAAGATATAAGTCAACCAAGTGTTTCAGAGTTTGGCATTATTTAGTATGGTGATTCGTACACCGACACATTTGACAAACTTGAGAGTTTCTTTAGTATCACTATTCTGAAAATGATATGTGCCCTTGTCATATTTGTCATTTTGCTACTTGTTAGTTTGCTTCCACTTTCCTTTGAAATCCCTGCGGTTTTTCTTATGACCACGAAATTTATCCTGAGTGTTGGCGTGGACCTCAGGGAGTGGCATAGTGCCCGTTGGGCAACTTTGATGATTCTTCATGAAGATTTCATCATGCTTTTCTGCCTGAAGTAGGGTATAGATTAATTTAGAATATTTGGTGTACTTCTGTTAACGGTATTGTTGTTGCATTATCCTCATAGAAGGATGGAAAGTGCATAAGGTCTTTTCGATCAGATTTGCATCTAAAATGATCTTGTTGCAGAATCTCAACTTGGAGTGGATCTTGTGAATAGCGGAATTGTAGGTTACCATGAACTTGAAGTCTTCAAAATGAATGTTTGAACATTCGCGTTGTGCTTTGGGCAACATGACAACTCTTTGTTGATCATAACGCTCCTTGAGGGAGGTCCATAGAGCTTGTTGATCTTCTCTATTAGATACTCAGTTTTGAGATCAGGGTAGAGGTGATGCCGTTTAAAGTGCAAAGTTGAATATTTGGTTCTTTCTGGAAGAGTCTCGGCACCTTCTTGAGGTGGGGTTATGGTAGCACCAAGACCATGACCTAACATATTTATTTTAAGGTCCATGCCCCATGTCAAATAATTGCTCCCATCTAGGGGGAGTTTAGTGAATTCCTTGTCTGAAATATCAACCATGTCCTGCATGAGATGATAATGTTTCGAGTAATTTAATTGGAGAGTAAATTTAAAAATGCTAAAAATTTGCGTGAATTTTAGGTCAAGATGAATCTTTAATGACCGTTTGTGTAGACCTTCAATATAGAACATGCTAATATTTTGGATTCCATTCCTGAGGGAACGGGTGACACTATAGTTGACGATGTATAGTATAGTATCCCGTATATGAGGACGTATCCGGTAGGATTCCCAGGAGATGAGGTAACCCCCCGTAAGGAGGAAGGACATCCCTTAAACTACGAAGTCAGTCCCGACGTTTAAGGGAGTCAGAGTTCTACTCGGGCATAAGTCCATGTCCGGTACGACTCGGGGAGCCCCCTATAAAAGGATCAGCAATCCCATAGGGGAGGACAAGTTCAACAGATCTTAGAAGGAGAAAAAAGTGAGATCTAACAGGCCTTAGAAGGAAGAGAGATCTCAGCGATTCCCACGAGAAGACCCGCCGCCTCGAAGGAGTCGAGACCAGTGGAACTAGTCGTCGTAGTCTCCGATTAGGCCTAGGATAGCCACTAACATATACATCTCTTGTAAAGACATTCTCTGATCAATATATACAAACAGGACGTAGGATTATTATCCTCAGGGAGGCCCGAACCTGTATAAAAAGAGTATTTTCCTTGCCGTCAGATCTCTTGGCCTTGTGCCCTAGAGGTCCCCACCCCCGAAGTATCACCGTCCACGAATACCGTAAGATCGGCGGTTTACCGATTATCGACAGATGGCGCCGACCGTGGGGACCTCTTCGGCTTAAGCCGTCAAGAAAGTATCAGAGTCGGCAAGATGTGCAACTAGTCGCGATCAGCCCCTAACGCCGACTGCACGGCCCTCCCCGGTTCGGCCCGAGGAGAAAGAAGTAGGTTCGGCGGGGGATCCGATCGCTCTCACGCGACGTACTGGGTACTTAGATCTGAGCTTCTATGACAACTTCGGCCAGATAGATCTGTACCCAGCATCTGACCGTGTAGATCTTGGAGAATACGCCCCTGGCGAGTACTCGTATTGCGAAGCTGATCACTTCAGGACCGAGTGCGCTAGGGCCTTCGGAGGAACGTTGGTGCTAACCGATGATTCCCAGGCAGGAGTGACCAACCTGATGTCCAGACTGTCGTCTGCAACGTCTGATCGACCAAACGATCAAGATCTTAATCACAGTATCCCTCCCGATAGAGTGGAACTACACCTCATCTAATCCAGACCCTCGAGTGGTTCTCGCGATCCATGACGGTCGAGAAAGATCTCGAGGACCCGGATCAGCATGGGGGCTCACAACATCGGAGCCTGACGAGATCGTTCAGCAAGACCTCCACCGCAACTACGAGCGACGACTTCAGAAAACACCCCCTCCAAGTCGGAGAGCAGGTTCTATGACTAGTTCGGAATCGGGGCAAAAAGGGCTTTCTCCTCAGCAGGACAACGGCTCCACAGGAGAAGTCGCCTGATCCAGGTCGCTCGAGTTAGCAGTAAAGAGATAGTCGAGTCCCCTCCGACCGCTAGTCCGTCTTAGGTTTCGGCAGCTCCAGCCTTAAGTCGTCAAGCTACGAACATGCCTATGATAAGACACTCTGAGCGCCGTCGCCTAGCACGCGCACTCGATAAGCTTTTTTAGCGGGTCACGACAAGAGCATGAGAGTCTCTAGAACAACCAATGACAACTCAAGAGGAGGAGTTTAGCAGGCTATCTGCATCCAGCCATTCGAGACCTCTTCGCCTCGAAGTCGATTCCCTGCCCCTGCTCTGACCGGACCAATCGCTTCTCTAGGTTCCGGACAAAGCGAGCACAAAGGCAAAAGGTTAGTTTCAGTAAAAGCAAATTACGACTAACGTTTTCAGTTGTTGATTATGTCTAGAAGCGCCACGACCGGGGGCTAGACCTTCACTCAAGTCGGACGACAGGCATCCTGAGCTGGGGGCTCAATGAACTCCATGGCCGACTAGCCCCATGCTGGAACTGACTTCACCAACCGAAGAATGCCTGCGGTATGCACTGCAGATTGACTTCCCGGCCACGAATAACGTGGCCAAGTATGAGGGTTTGCTTGCCGGTCTCCGAATCACTTCTGCACTTGGTATCCATCGCCTACTCGTGAGTAGGGACACACAGCTGGTAGCGAGACAAGTGTCCAAGGAATGTCAGACCTTAGACTAGAACATGGCAGCTACCTAGCAGAGGTGAGGAAGCGGGAGAAGAAATTCATCGGGCTCGAAGTACGGTACATCCTAAGGAGGGATAACTACCGAGCCGATAGTCTTGCCCGCCTGGCGTCCTCACGATCTCTATGTCTACCCGGGACCTTTGCAAAAAGGATTTCGATGCCGTCCATAGCTTCTTGCGAACCTGTGGATGAAGGAATGGCCACTCTCAGACAGAGCACCATTCAAGGACGTCACCAGTTATTGACGCTCCAGGGGAGTAGCGGGTCGACTCGTTGCTCCCCTCGGTCCTAAGGATTCGTGGATAGAACCCATCCGCATGTATCTTCACGATCAGACAGTACCCGAGGACGATGCGCTATCTGAGCAGATTGCCCGACGCGCCTGGATGTACTCCCTAGGCGACGGGGCCCCCTATCATCGAGGAGCCCACGGAGTGCTCATGAGGTGTATCACTCGGACGCAGGGTATAGAACTACTCGAGGAAATCCATGGAGGGATGTGTGAGGCACATGCATCTTTTCGAACCTTGGTCGGAAAGGCTTTTAGACAAAGATTCTATTGGTCAACAGCTCTCCATGACGCGAGCGAATTGATGAATCGATGCCGTCAGTACCAATTTCACAGTAGACGCATTCACCAACCCACCCAAGCATTGCAGACGATTCCCTTGTCGTGGCCCTTCACGACATGGGGCCTGGATGTTCTAGGGCCTTCCCGGTCTCGCCCGGGGCTACAAATTCCTGTTCGTCGCAATTGACAAAGCGCACTGCGGTTTCGCTAAACGTCAGCCGAACAGTGGCGCAGGAAAAGGAAAGAACGGTTGGGTTTCCCAGAAATCTACCAAGCGAACGCGTATCTGTGGTTGACGGATCAGATTAAGCCAAAGATACTTCACGGGCAAGCCAGCCTAGAAATGCCTTGGACTACTCGGAGGTTTATCCTGACAAGGATATCGCGACTACCCGGTAGAGATATTACCTACTCGGGAACATTGTTAAAAAAAGTATTCGATTTCGCCTACTCGGAGTTGCTTCCCAAAAAGGGCAGATTTCCTACAGAACAGTCATGACCTCACTTCACGTACTGATGGGGGGCTTGACGATGTATAGTATAGTATCCCATATATGAGGACGTATCCAGTAAGGATTCCTAGGAGATAAGGTAAACCCCCGTAAGGAGGAATGACACCCCTTAAACTAGGAAGTCAGTCCCGACGTTTAAGGAAGCCAGAGTTCTACTTGGGCATAAGTCCATGTCCAGTACGACTCGGGGCGCCCCCTATAAAAGGATCAGCAATCCCATAGGGGAGGACAAGTTCAACAGATCTTAGAAGGAGAAAAAAGTAAGATCTAACAGGCCTTAGAAGGAAGAGAGATCCCAGCGATTCCCACGAGAAGACCCGCCGCCTCGAAGGAGTCGAGACCAGCGGAACTAGTCGTCATAGTCTCCGATTAGGCCTAGGTAGCCACTGACATATACATCCCTTGTAAAGACATTCTTTGATCAATATATACAAACAGGACATAGGGTTATTATCCTGAGGGAGGCCCGAACTTGTATAAAAAGGGTGTTTTCCTTGCCGTCAGATCTCTTGGCCTTGTGCCCTAGAGGTCCTTACCCCCCAAGTATCACCGTTCCACGAACACTGTAAAATCGGCGATTTACCGATCGTCGACAACAGTCATAGCCGAAAATATAGTCTCTGTCCTGATTTAATTTTGGTTAAGCATATTGAAGATAGTCACCACAAAGTGGTGTAGACCTCGTAATAATGAGCGAATAAATCGCTGCTATGAATATGGTCTCCGTTGTGACGAAAGGGGTGATAATACAATCATAGCCAATGACATAGAATCCATTATCTTATGCATTTGCCAAAAATACTAGAAGGTAATCACAAAATTTTGCGCATTTTTGCATAATTTTCTATGAATTATTCAAGCAAAAATGAGGCCTAAATAATAAATATGAGCAGAAATATGATATTTGCAATTTGATAATGATAAAAAGAATTAATTTCAAACAATAAGTAAAAAAAGTATAATAAAAACAACATTTTATTTTAGTATTACTGAGGTAATACATAGAACGCAAAAATACATATTGAAATAGCAATATAGTAAGATCTGAGGGTCTAACCTATAAGTTTACAGTAACCTGAAGGCTAAAATACAATTTTCTTTGGAAACCTAAGGGTTAAAATGCAAGATGTCAAAAATTTATGCAAATTCCATAAAACCAAAGGGCTTATTTGCATTTTTTGGCAATTTATTCAGTTAATACTAAATTTTGTGCAAATATAGAGAAGCCTGAGGGCTTTGTTGTAAAATTTATAGTCCCCCAGAATTATTTATTTATTATTCAGCTAATGTCAAAAAATTTACAAATTCTAGAGAAACCGGAGGGTTTAAATGCAAGAATCACATATTTTTTATTCAGCTGTGGCCAATTTCTATGCAAAATTTCGAAAAGCCGGACGACTTTATCACAAAAAAATCCCTACATATATGGGCTTTTTTTTGGTTGGGCCGAAAAGTGGCCGGCCCAAAAGCGTTGCTGTCGGCCCTTATGGCATAGGCCTTGTCCTGTCGAGCCGTTGAGCCATGTTGCTAGGACCATATGAGCCCCCCTAACCGGCTAGGCTATAAGGCTCGCCAGGCCAGCCAGGGGGTTGGCCAGCCCACAGGGCCCACTAGGCCCTTCCTGGGCGGTTAGGGTTTCCCTCGTTGGAGTCTCGTCACCACCTGGGGTTGTACGTGGTCCCGCTGGGCGTATTCATCGGAGGCGGAGCTTCCGATGGAGGTAGAGGCAGCGGAGGGGTGGCGAGCGCCGCATTGGTGAGGTGGCCATCGGGATCTCACATCGAGAGGAGCCACCGATCGTCGGCCAGTGCCGCTTTGGAGGTGGCGGGGAGGCCGCCTGTTGCGGCGGTTCCGCGCCATGGCCGCCGCCGTGGGGGAGGTTGAGGCAGGTGGTGCCGCGCCAGGGAGAGCCCGCGGGCAGGGCGCCAGAGGGCGTTGTTGGAGCGTTGCCACGGGCGGGCGCGCAGGCTCCGTGTTGCTAGGCGTGGGTGCCGCCGCTGCCACCTCTGCCGTGCCGGCCGAGGACACGGCGCCACGGGGGGATGTGTGTCGGCACCGTCGGCCGGGGAGGAAGCGCCGCTGAAGGATGGGGAGCCGCCTGGGAGGGCTGCTGCTGTATGGCGCACGGTGCGAGCGCCGACGTCGTCGTGGCGTGTGCCGCCCGGGCCATGGAAGGCTCCAATGCCGCTGTCACCGTGTCATGCAGGCCATCGGGGGGCTCGGCCACTGCTCGGGTGCTGTCGCCGAAAGGTGCGCCGCGCAGAGGGCTCGTGCAGGGCGGTAGTGACGACAAGTATGTCGAAGAGGATGACAGGAATGACGTGGTGGAGAAGACGGCGGAAGAATAAGAGAAGTGATGGCGTCGTCGATTGTCGCTAAAGTAGTTTGAATCATGGTTTCAGGCATTGTTCTAACCTTTTCTCTCGCTGTTTTTGAGTTCACCGGAGTTTGAAGTTCACCGAATTGCTTGCCGTTGGTTGTCGAACGTGCTAATGACATATTATACGGAAAATTATAGAGACAATACAATGAGAGATCAAAAACTCTTTTATTCCGTACACTATTCAATGTATATATATATGAAGGGATGGAAGTTAATCCTTTTGAAGAGACACATCTTTTCCAAGCGATATCAACAACTGCTAATGATAGTTATTGAATTGATCACCGACATAATCGTTCGTAACAAAAGTGAAGAAATACGGAGTACCACGCAGTCCGCAGTAGACAGTAGACAGTAGCGTATCGTTTTGTGTTCTTTGGCATTCTTGCATGACAGCATGAGTACTTCAGGTTTCTCCCAGGTTTTAAGTTAGTTGGCTGAAGTATAATATCCGCTGGATATACCTGGTTATAATTTGACACGTCAAAGTGCTGCCCACCACTGTCACTCACTCTTTCTAGAAAATTTTCTTTAGAACCAAGAGATATATCATTAATAAATAGGGTTGAGAATTACAAAGCTCTAATAACCAGAGCTGATCGTACACAACAAAAAACTTAATTAGTTGTGAAGCACAAGAAACAGGAGCACGCAGGTTAGTCGAGAACTCCAACATGAAACTGTGCAACCAGAACCTTTGAGGATGTCGATTGTGCTCACCAGTTGATACTTATCCAGCAGCTCTCGCTCTGACATATACACTCGAGGTAGGACAAATCAAGCTATAAATCTTTTGAATGCTTCATTGAGCTGATTCTGCAGTGATCGGCTCTGTTAAAGCTGAATGTGGCGACAAGGGCTCGGCGAGCAACCAGTAGCTGCAACGCTGGCGTGATCGATTGATGATGCCTACATGTAGTCACCTAGCTGAGCATAGCATGCGTCCTGCTACAAGCGGAAGCGCTGCACACCAGCGCTGGAAACTTCAACGTGTCAGGGGTAGGACTCGCCAGGAACTTGCTGACACACCAACAACAGCGGACATCGAGACTTGTCCACGGCAAGACTTCCCCTCGCTTATTCCCTGGAGAAGCATGCCCAACTTTGGCCATGCCTTGGTGGCGGTGGACTCGTCGGGAAGCGAGAAGCCGAGAACTACAAGGGTGACAAATATTCGAGGAGCAGACGGACGGTGGTAGGGACAGATGCTAGCAACAAACAACAAAAAGAGAGGAAGAGCGGGGAGCAGCTCGAGATCTGGCTCCATGAGATTATTCAAGCACATTAGGAGAAGGCTGATTCCAACAGCGAAGCTCCGAGCACGTATTGATGGTCTGCGAGCGCACAATTTTTTTTATTATATTTTTAATAAAAAAGAGTGTCAAATTCATAAAAAAAATAATAGTTGATCTTATTTAATCTAAATCTAAAATTACACTTAAAACTAGTTAAAGTGAAAATTGATATATACAACTACATTTCTCAAATAGCTATAAACCTCAGGGATATAGTGGATAACTAAATTGAGCAATTATTTGAACTAGAAAACTAAAACTATTTTTAGAATAAATAAAATACAATATAACAAAGAAACTTTTAACTTTCAGCTACTATACGCAAAGCCTTATGTACCAAAGTGTATGGATTCCTAGCGATTGTCGCTTTAGAAAGAACAGAGAGTTTTATTATGAGCACCGTTTGTCGTTATGTCAACCACTGAGTATTTTATGTCTTTATCATTCCGTCCAATAGAAAATAATATGAGGATAGAAATGACTCGATCAAAGAAAAATAGAAAGTCTCTATGTTATATATGCAAGTGAAACTGTATGACAAGTTATGCTCTCTAATAATATAAGTGAAGCATATAAGCAAATGCAAAGGCTACCAAATGATAAGTGATCTCTAAAAATATCAATGAAGAACTAGAGCAAATACAATGAAGCTGAGAATTTGGTCGTGTGCATCACATAAGGCCGAAGTCTTGAATCTAAAAATTATGAAAACAGTACAATCACATATTATATAGGCACTGGTTTGGTTAAGTAGATTAGTTAGTCCTTGTTGTCGATGTCGCTGTACTGTAGAAGGGGTGGACATAGCTACGAGGACACTCGGCACAGATGGGGGACCGAAGGGTGGGAACATGCTCTCAACTCCGTGCTAGACCCGGTAGACATGTCACGATCTGTCTGTCGGTACACTGATGGGTGTGTACTACGTCAGTGGACGTTAGTAGACAACAATGCGAGATTGTGTCATGTGGGTAAATTGTACAATCTCTGCAAAGTGTAAACTAATTTATTAGCCTTATCCGCGGTCAAGGATGACTCATTCATATCCCTCTCACACTTGTTAATTACTTCCCGCTATATGTTATCACGATTACTATCCATTTTTGGTGTTATCAGTTATTTGTTTAGGATTAATCTGTTGCATGTTATGTCCTAATACTTGTATTTGATTGTGTGTCTTGAGTTAACCAAATAAGACACTTAGTGATGTTTTTGTTGGTAAGCAGGTGGGATGGAGTAGACAACGGTATGGTCCTCATCCATATTTTGTTAGTGAAATTATTAAAATTGTTTCAGCTTATGCCTTAATATACTCCTTGCTTGCGATTGGACAAATGGTAGTTTTTTTGCTATTTATTGCTAGCATTTTTTTACTTATTCCAAAAAATAGCTTTAGTTTCCTCGCCCAATTAATTATCTATTGCATCTCTTAGATTCACGAGTATTTGAGAAAGATAGTTGTGCATCTCAACCTTCAAATTTACATATTTTTAGCGTGATTTTAGATCTAGACCAAGTGATCCTTTTGATTTTTTTGTGGGTTCGAAACTCTTTCTCATGAAAAAATTATAATTGATTTTGTGCACGTGCAAGCAATCAACGGCTTCAAAGAACACTGTAGACTAGTGTGGCATCATATCAAAATTATCCTCAATATCATCCCTCTTTAGGTAAATCCTAAGTTTACCTTCACCCAACCCCTATTCATTACAAAGCAACATCTTTGTTCTCATTTAAAATTTTAGTGAAGCGTGGCAAGGTAGTAGGCAAACACCACGAGTGATAAATTAATCATCCTAAATCACAATCTTAATAAATGAGTAAAAATATCAACAATGGCCCTAATAGGTAATAATGGTTAATGGAAAAGATGCACTAATGTTACCATAAATTTTTGCAGAACATAATTCAGTCATGACAATAAAAAACAAGCAATATACTTCAATGATTATGTCTCCTTCCAACTCATTGTCATCAAAGAACCTTTGAGCAATGTTTCTCAAATTCTCATTATAACTGAAACTAAAGCAACTAGCATATATGATAAAATTGAATTCAACATTTTCATCAACACCACTCGATAATCAAGTAAAGAAAAATAAAAACATAGATAGGTTTCCTCAACTCCATATACTAATTTATTCAGAAATAAAAATTAAATTAAAAGTATTGGTTAAGCCAATCTAAGGCAAGCATATCAATTCTATAAAATAAAAGCAATGCACATGGCAATTAGATCAACATTATATTAATGCATGGAGCAAGGAAACTTAGCCATTTGGGGGAGGCACTCCTAGAGCTCAAAGGTTTTGCTTATCTTAGATTTTCATAATTTCCACTACAAATGATTAGTTATTACATATCAAATATAAAGAATCTATCCTTACCATTAGAGATCAATTAAAATTCAATTTGAAGCTCATGAATAAATTACAACTCTTTACTATAAATGTCCATATAAAGATCAAGGTGAATTGCAAATATTTTTATGATGCTATAAAAGAATTAAAACAGCCCTAAAAATGACAGAGAAATATAAATAATCTAAACAGAGACTATTTCATTTATATTCAAAAATAAAAATACAAAACAGAGCGTCACAAAAAAATTTGGAGAAGTAGTGAAGCCACCACGTGGCCTTGGTGGGAGCCCGCTGGTCGTCAAATTTTTATAGTAGCCTCTCTACCTTCTGTGGATCACACATATAAATTATCTAGGATTTTTTGAACAGTACCGGACAATAGTAAAATAACAGAGAGGTAGCAGAAGTAATTCAGACAATGAATATGCAATCATAAGCAATACAAATTTATACTATTTATTTAAACAGTAAGCTAAGACTCAAAAATAGAAATGTAAAAAGACTACAAATTTCCGGGTTGCCTCCTGAGAAGCGCTTTAGTTTAATTCAATAGCTTGACTTTGTTACCTTTATCACTTAGGTGCTCGTTCTTTTAATTCAATAATTTCTTTTTAAGAATAGTGGAGAGCACCTACAAACAAATAGGTCGAAGATATATCCTCTTCTTATGCATTGGCATTTTGCATACAAATAAATTCATGCATATTAGAGAAATGCACCAATGCAAGGTGTTTAGTAGAGAAATCCCACGACTATTAATTGCAAAGAATTTTTATTATCTAAAGGAATTATAATATTCTTGCTCACTTTAATTTTATGGAAGACAAGCTCAATTTCATACCTTTCATTCATAGCATCAATTACCATTTTATTATTCTCATCAATAGCATTTGCAGTATCATCACGAGCATAGGTGTTAGGGTCAGGCTTCTCCTCATCAATAGCAACATTCATAGAAGTATCCGTAGCATTATCACAAGCACTCAAAAGTAGTTTCATCATCAATAGCAAGAGTAGTAGTACCATCATTCCTAGCAAGAATAGTTTCCATACCATTAATTGTGGTATTGATAGAATCAATAGTAATTTTCATGGAACCAACAGTAATGGTAGTAGAATTATCATGAGCAATAGATATTTCATTATCAAGAGCAATTTCATCATATTCAATAGAAGCAATAGCGGTATTGATCCTCTAGTAATAGTTTTTCACTAAAGTAATATCACTAAATTTTTCCAAGCAAAATAAATGAACACAATGCACCGACTTATACACACCATTCACATAGAAAGTATGACTATCTTCAATAAGATTGCTAAGTCTACATAAAAGTTCACTAGTGCCCACATAAAGCACAAAAATCTTCAATTTGCTCACTGTCATCATAGAAAAAATATTGCAATTTATAAGGGAATCTACATGATTTGGGCATTTGAAGTCAAAGTGTTCACTAGAACCACAAGCATTACAACAAGATGGTTAAACATCACATAGTATGGTAGCACAAGTACATAGTATTTTATCCAATTCCATACTTACACATCTTGCAGGTTCAATAGAGGAAACATCTTGAGCATGAGTCAATAGCATATTTAAGTATGAATTGATGTGGCAATCTCATGGAAGTTTTATTTCTTTTGTTGATCAGGCGTGGCATGCTAGCCCGAGGAGCACCACCATGTCCGACTTGCAATCCAAGCTAGCATCCCTTGCAACAAACATGAAAGCTGGGGCACGTCTATCTTTGGAGATGTCTGAAAGGAGATTAATGAGCTTAGAAGGAGGCTGGATGAGTTAAGAGGCGACCTGCAACATTTGGGGCCGTCTCATTGGAGATCAAGATCATTAGTCAGCTTGTAGAGTTGAATCATCAGGAAGAAGTAATGATGAGGACCTGAATCACATGAATACGACCATAATTGCGTCCTACTAGCTCCAATTTCAGCAACATGTGTGAATTTTTAGGTGAGCTCATTTCTCTAATTTTATGAACTCTATGTTAATCCTTGATGAGTGTGTTGCTATTATATACAGGAATAAAATACACTATGATATTTGTAGCAGCAAGGTGATTGGCAAGGTTATGGAACATCAAGATCAAGTTAATTCAAGATGATGAAGATTCATACAAGGAGATGATCCTTTGCTTGTTGCTTACTACAAGACTTTGATGGCACAATGAAGAGATGATGAAGTGTGGCTAATTCTACACCTACAAGGAGACATCAAATATTCCAGCCACTTCATAATTTCAAAATTATCATTAAATAATTTCAAGGGATTGCGCACCCTATATTGGGCTAGCCCATGTAAGAGTCTGAGAGGAGGAAGAAGCCCAAGTTGAGCGCCACCCTAGTTGTCCCCTCCTCCTACATATACAACACGTTCCCTAGGGTTTTAGATGCATTTTTGTTTAGTTAAAAGTCAACCACATTTCTACTTGATGTATTTTCTTGAGTCGACTAGAGCAACCATAATACTGCTTTGGAATCTAACATTATTGAGTACTTCATCTATATTTGTAAATTCAAATTGCTTTTATCATGTTCTTGCTTGTTCTTTGATTAATTGCAGCAATTGATCTTCGTGATCAGTTCGATCGTGCTTTTAAAAAGGTCAATAATGACTTCGGAGTTGGTTCAGCTATTGCGTTGTGCATTGGTCGTCATACTGTTGTAGCTGAGTCGTTGAGATTCGCCTCCACGAATCAAAATTTATCCTTCTTATCAAAAGATCAGGACACCATTGTCACATCAAGTAATGTGGAGGCAGAAATCACAAGTACAGTGCGAAAGGATCGTAGGAGCCGACTAGAGGGGGGTGAATAGGAGGCTAGCCAAATTTAAATTAACTACTCAATTTAAACAAGTATAAGTCTTAACAGGTAAAGAGGTTCAGCTAGCTATGTAACAGACAGACTACTCAGGTAGCAAATGATATGAAGATTAACACGTAGCTGTCACACAGGTAGCTAACATAGGTGAAAGAAAACTCTAAACAGGCTGATATAAAATATGACTGTGAAACAGGTTGCTAGCACAGATGACAGATAAGCTAAAGAGCAACTGTGACATAGCTAGATAACACAAGTATAGAGTACAGATTATAGCTAGATCAGATATCTATATCAGAGAGTTACACAAGCATACAGGCAAGTAAGTGCACAATGCAAACACACAAAGAGACAAGAGATTTTTCACTGAAGTTTCCACTCTTTTCAGAGAGGTACGTCTCCGTTGGAGAAGCTATTCCTAAGAGATAGCCAGCATTGAAACGTGCTTGTTCTCCGAGTACCTGAATCTTCAGGTCTCTTCCTTTTGCTTGTGGAAGTCATTTTGCTTGCGGCATGTAGACTTCAGATCACCTTCACAAACGTTCGGGCCAACCTATACAAGCTTGGGTGATCACCGGTAACTCCTACACCTGTCTAGGAGTAGACATTCCAAGAGTAACAGCATCTGCTGCAACAATCACTTGGAGGAACCAATTACTCTTGCTCAAAGCTCTAACTCTCCAGGACAGAAACTTGGACACGCTCACATGAAGGTTTGGTTCTGTTCTAGATGAGAGGTTCGCTAAGGTTGAAAGACAAACAAAGGTTTGCAAAGGTTGAACAAATATTGAGGTTTAAGACCTCCCTTGGTCCTCTATATATAGGGTCCACAGGCACCTGACCGTTACATTCATGCCACGTAGAATTAAGTGAGTCATCAGTGACAGGCACCGGTGACACAGCTAACCACAACGCACAACGGTAACAAAACTTCAGGCAGACTGACACCTGTGTCACTGATGGCTGACACAGGTAAAACTGTAACTGACGTAGACTCCCTACTCAGCTCGGTCTTGGCACATTACATGCCCTCAGCGCACACAATAAACTCTGATGCTTAATAGGAAAAACCTCCAACAGTTTTCTGACTCAGCAGACAAACCATTACAGTGCAGTTCCCTTAGCATTTTCAAGCTCTCCCCTGGCACAGAGGTGTACCTGAGTCATAGAGCGGTTGTTCACCTGTGACACAGTTGTGCCACACAGGTAACTATGGCTCTAGGGTTTAGGAAGCTAGCACAGCAGTGTACTAGTACAACCCAGTTTTTACACTTGTGTAAAACTATTGTTACAGGGCCACTGACCTCAAGGCATCAGTGCCACTGTCCAACACTCTGAGCATTGAGCATAAGAACTTCCAAATGAGCTTGCAGCTTCATCCCTCTTGATAGTACATGTGTTACCTAAGGACTCAAGGAAACTAGCAAATGTAGGCTTCAGCTTCCACCAATTGTAGTCAGGGTTCTTGACATCTTCAAGTAACCATCACCTTGCTAGCAACTCCTTGCTCAGCACCGGTTTCATCACAGCTGTGGCACAGCTACCTAGCATAGCCATCTTCTTGACCTGAGTAACCATCCTTGTACTTTTTTGGTGGTCATCCTTCCTGGATGAGTCATTCTTTCTGGAACCTAACTTTCCTGTTAACACTCAAGGTAAGTGTTAGATCCCAGTTAAGTTGCCATTAATCATCAAAACCATTTAGGGGCCTAGATGCTCTTTCACAGTGGATGGCTGAGAGTGACAACAATACTTAGTTTTTCTATCAAAAAGCTAGTATGCGAAGGACAAAGAACCAAATAGTTTAGCTAGCCTGGGAGGATGGCTCATACGCAGAGGATGTTCAGGAGATGGCTTATGCCTCTGAAGGGGTCTCACAACTACCGAGGTGCTTGATAATGTGCGCTAGAAAGTTACTAGCAGGATGAATGACAGCCATTTGAGACCGGCCACGAAGGAGAGAAAAAAAAGCTCCTTTTCAGATGTTCCCCACTAAGGCACCTAGGCCTGGTGGGCTTCGGCCCACTCTTTCAGAAGCACTAGGACTTATGAGGCGAGGAGCTGACGTAGGCAATGCTGCATGTAATGAGTGGGGAGGAGGAATTAGAGATGATAAATAAGATGGTTATTGCGTTGATACCAAAGGTAGCGAGTCCTACACTTCTATCACAATTCGTCCTATAAGCCTGTGCAATGTGGTTCAAAAAATTGTCTCAAAAGTCCTTGCAAATCGACTCAAGCAGATTCTCCACGAAATCATTTCCGACGAGCAATCGGCCTTTGCTCCGAGGAGATTAATTACTGACTACATAATTACCGCCTATGAGTGCTTACATTTCATGAAGAAGATGCGGGGCAGCATAAAATATTTTGTGCCTTAGAGCTGGATATGATGAAAGCTTACGATAGAGTGGAACATGATCATCTGGTGGCCATTATGATTCGGTTGGGCTTTGATTCTTCCTAGGTCCCTAAGGTAATGAAGTGCGTTAATTCACTTTCTTTTTCAGTACTGTTTAATGGGGAACAACTAGAAGAGTTAAACCATCAAGAGGTATTCGGCAAGGAGACCCCATCTCGCCATACTTATTTCTTTTGGTAGCTGAAGGATTATCTGGCATGTTGAAAACAGGGCCGGCTCTAGGCCTATGCTGGAGGGGCGACCGCCTAGGGCCCAGGCCTAGGAGGGGCCCAGGATTTTCCTTTAGGCTTCAGTATAGACGTATAGCACAAAGGCCAGCAGTGCAAGCTCTGGCTAGTGCATCCCTAATCCCTTGAGTCTAGATTGCTAATCTCCCCTGCTAATCTCTCTGACCTTTGGACTACCGCACCACATGACGGACGCGAGGGAGCTTGCACCACCGTCCGGCGTCTGCGTCGCAGCCTCGCAGGTCCTGCGGCTGGCCGGCTACAGTGCCATCAGGGCCTGAGTGCCATTTGCTGATTTGCCTAATTGGCTAATTGCCTTTGCTGATTTGCTGCAGTAAGTACATGCATGACTATTGCTCCTAGTTCATATCGCAGATTTGCCTAATTGGCTAATTGCCTTTGGATCTGAAGTCCTTGGATGATAGTAATCTATGAAAATGTTGTACTACTTTTGCAAAAGCTTTTTCTCATGATAACTCGTCTGATGTTGATCTTGATGATTTTTTCTCTGAATTAAAAGTGATGCAAGTAACTTTGCCAGATGATTTGATGTCAGCGTCTGAAATTCTTCAGTTTGTTACAGTTGTGGATTGCTATCCAAATATCTCTGTTGCCTATCGGATCCTCTTAACTGTACCTATGACTGTAGCCTCAGCTGAAAGAAGTTTCTCTAAATTGAAACTACTAAAAAATTGTTTGAGGTCAACTATGTTACAAGAAAGATTGAATGGCTTGGCTATATGCTGTATTGAGAAGGATATCTTGGACAATGTTGATCTTGATATTTTCCTTAATGACTTTGCAACAAGAAACGCCCGAAGAAGTTTTTGTGAAGCACTGAAGCATTCATGTCGATGGAGTCATTGGAATTTAGTTCTCATTTGAGGTAATCATACTAGCAGGCCCTGTATACTAGTTCCATTTTGATATTCTTTTAGTCTTTCTATCGTAATATGACATTGCTCAACAATTATTATTAGACATCTCAAACTAAGATTGTGTGGTTGGAAGTTAACTCTTAATACTTTGCAAGTGAAATTAGACACATATATGCATATATACCTATATACACATACATATATATAGCCTTAAGGGCTCATGTCGTGGACTTCGCCCTAGGGCCCTCCAAAACATAGAGCCGGCCCTGGTTGAAAAGGAGGGAACTTTCTAACAATTTGAGTGGCATCCAAGTGGTGTCACCTGCTCCCCTATTGAACCATCTATTATTTGCCGACAATAGTATGATGTTCGTTAAAGCATGTGTGGGTGCGGCGGGTATCATTGAAGTGTTGGAAGCGTATTGTGCTGCTTCTGAACAGTGAGTGGACCTAGCAAAGTCGACTATACATTTTACTAGGGGATCAAGCACGCCTTAAATGTCACTAATAAGTCAATGTCGGAGAAGTACTTGGATATACCAATGGATATGGGGAAGTCAAAGAACATGGCTTTCAAATACTTGAAGGATAGGGTGTGGAAGATGGTCCAGGGTTGGATGGAACAAACTCTTTCAATGGGCAAAAAAGAGGTGTTAATTAAGTCAGTCACGTAGGCCATACTGACCTACTCGATGTCTTGTTTCAGACTACTGAGGGGTCTATGCAACCATATTAACTCGTTAATACGTAAGTTTTGGTGGGGGGAGCAAGAAGGGCGAAACGGGTGTCGTGGGACGCAACGACTAGACCAAAATTCATGGGTGGTCTAGGGTTTCGGGATTCGGGACATGGAGCTCTTCAATATAGCGTTACTGGCTCGGCAAGCCTGGCGCATACTGGAGAACCCTGAAACGTTAAGTGCCAGAATTTTGAAAGCAGTATGACTACCCGGATTTGGACTTTTTGGATGCGTAGCTTGGTGCTCGGCTGTCTCAGATTTGGCGCACCATATATAGTTGATGGGAGGGATGTGTTATACGAAGGACTGATACAGCATATCGGGGATGGTAAGATGACTCGATTTGGGCGCACAACTGGCTACCGCCTGATTGAGGCCCTTCGGCCGTTTGGTGCTAAGACGCAATTCCCACTGATTATGGTCTCGGAACTAATCAATGGAGCCATGGGGGGGGTGGTATAAGGAGAAGCTGAATGAACATTTTTATCCGATGGATGTCGAGGTAATGTGCACAATTCCGTTGAGCACCCGCGTACAGGAGGATTGTTGGGCTCCACTTTGAAAGGACCGGGGTCTTCACGGTTAGGTCAGCTTATCAGATGTTTTTTTTTCGAAACGGAGGCATAAGATTTGCCTCATCCATTAATTAAGGAGTTAGAGTGATTTTACAGAACGCTAAATATTACAACAAGCCATTACTCTCCCGGCATGATTTCACTCAATTTTTTTGCCCCCGCGAGAACCCAAAGTTTGGCCTCCTTCTTGATGGAGTCAAGGATGACGGTTGGTGGAGCGGACTTGTGTTGGAAGACTCTAGCATTTCTTTCATTCCATATTGTCCAATTGATTAGCATGGTGAGAGAGGCGATGGCCTTGCGCTGCGGTATGTGTGCGCCCGACATGTTGATCCACCACTCTTTGATGGATCTCTCCCCCAGCCACGTGGGTGTGTTGATGTGGTGTAAATGAAGCCACTCTTTGACCATACCCCATAATCTCAATGTGAATCGGCATTTGAAGAAGAGGTGCGCCGCTGATTCATTTTCCCTTTTGCAAAGGGGGCACAAGCCACAGTTTGGCCACCCTCGCTTCGTTAATCTATCCGCGGTCCAAATCCTATTTTGGATGGCCAACCAAGCAAAAAACTTGATCTTTGGGGGCGCCCAAGGTTGCCAAATCGTGTCGCTCATGGAAGTGCTTGTGGAGCCCAAGAACTGAGCATGGTAGGCGGAGGTTGCCGAGTAGTGTCCACTAGCCGTGTGCTTCCAAGTTATATTGTCCTCTGTGTCCTCAATTAGATGGATTTCACGGAGACAAGCCCAAAGGGTGACAAATTCACGGAGGAAAGCCATTGTCCATTGGTCGGGGAGCTTTATTTTGTTGATCCAAGAATCATCCTTCAAGGCTTCACGCGCCTTCCAATTTTTCCTCGAGGAGGCCGCATAGATGAGGGGCACGATGTCTTTGGGCTTGTTTCCATGGACCCAAGGCGAGTCCCAAAAGGGAATGCGAGCTCCATTTCCCACGGTAATGCGAGTAGAGGCGTAGAAGAAGTCTAGGTCCGTCGCGTCACATGGGTTTCCCATTCCAACCCACATTTTGTGTGGAGCTTTCCACTCAAACCATGGCCAGCGTAATCTAAGCGCCCTTGCAAACTTCTGTAGGTTGAGAACTCCGAGGCCACCAAGGTCGGTGGGGCGACAAACGGTTTCCCATTTCACTTTACATTTCGCACTGGTCACTTTGTCGGTTCCCGCCCATAGGAATGCCCGCTCGATTTTGTTTATGCTGTGGGTGACACTCTGGGGTATGACAAGAGGGGTGATATGATAGACCGCTTGGGATGTGAGCACAGACTTGACAAGAACCGTGCGCCCCATGGTGGTAATATTTTTGCCCTCCCAAGACACAAGTCTTGCCGCAAATTTATCTTCAAGGAATTGGAAATCCACCCTCTTGAGTTGCCAGACCGAAAGGGGCAAGCCTAGATACTTGATGGGGAAGCAGGCCCTGGCCGCTGGGAAGCTTGTGAGGATATCCTCCAAATTTAGGTGCCCGCAGCGGATAGGAACAACCGAACTTTTGAAGAAGTTGGTGGACAGCCCCGTAACGTCGCCAAAACATCTCAAGATGCGCGAGAGGTTGTCAATATCCCTTTTTATTGGGGCGACGAAGATTGCCGCATCATCCGCAAAAAGCGAGGTTCGGAACATAGGGCCACGCCCTCTAACCTTGTGGAGTAATCCGTGATGGGTAGCTAGGTCGAGGATGCGCTGGAGGGGATCAATGGCTATGACAAAAAGGAGCGGTGATAGCGGGTCGCCTTGACGAAGACCCCGACCATGCTTGATGGGGGGGGCCGGCGACCCCATTAAGGAGAACCCTCGAAGACGAGGAGGAGAGCAAGGCGGTAACCCAATTTCGGAATTTGCTTGGAAATCCTTTTCTTTGGAGTAGGTCAAGAATGTACTCCCATTTGACCGAATCAAAAGCTTTGCGGATGTCGATCTTGAACAGGAGGGAGGGTGTTTTAGATTTGTGAAGTCGCCTAGCGAAGTTACGCACATACATGGAGTTGTCGTGGATGCTTCTTTTCTTAATGAAGGCACTTTGGGCGTTCGAGACGATGTCATCCATATGCGTCCCGAGCCTAGTAGCAAGCACCTTGGCGATGGTCTTGGCAATGGCATGGATTAGGCTTATGGGCCTATAGTCCGCGATGCCTTCTGCGCCCTCCTTTTTTGGCAACAGCACAATGTTGGCGAAGTTGAGCCATTGTAGGTTTGCGACGTGGAGATTGTCAAACAGGTGGATCACTCTCATGATGTCATGCTTGATGATGTCCCAACAAAGTTTGAAGAAGGCCCCAGTGAACCCATCCGGTCCGGGCGCTTTGTCACTAGGCATTTGGTTGATGGCCCCTCTCACTTCTTCGTCAGTAATGGTCGCATCAAGACTTTGGAGATCATGGGTGACCAAGTTGATCCCCTCCCAGTTAAAGTCGGTCAAGCTGGGGTCGCCTTTTCCAATGACGTCAGAAAAATGTTCATGGATGATTGTCTCCTTTTGATCATGGTCGGTGACCCAACCATTGTTTTGCTTAAGCCGGTGGATGTGATTTTTTCTCCTTCTTGCATTGGCCCTTCGGTGGAAGAATTTGGTGTTTGCATCCCCCTCTTTCATGTTGGAGATGCGGGCACATTGTTTCTTTCTCGCTCGCTCAACCACCGCTAGGCTAATGACCCTCCTTTTTAGTCTTGCACGAATGTCTTGCTCAGCGGGGGATAAAACCCTTTCCTCTTGTGCAACATCAAGTCGAAGAATGATCAATTGTGCGGCGTGGAGGTGGAGCTTTGTTCGAGAGAACAGCCGTCTACTCCACTCGGAGAGGCGCATTCCCGTCGTCTTGAGCTTGTGAAACAAGCGTTGGTAAGGCTCGACGTGCTCATTTTCCTCGTTCCAAGCTTTGGTCACCACCTCCTTGAACTCAGGTATGGATGTCCAAAAGTTCTCGAACTTGAAGGTTCGAGGCCTTCGCGGCCCTCGATCATCCGTGAGTAAGAGCGGGCAATGGTCGGAGAGCGAGGATGAGAGGGCGTGTAAAACATGGGAGCCAAAATGGGCGTCCCAATCCTCGTTGCAGAAGACCGAGTCGAGCTTGCAAAGAGTGGGGTTGTCTCTTTCATTGCTCCATGTGAATCTTCTATTTTGAAGGTAGATTTCCTTGAACCCACAACTTTGAAGGGTGTCACGGAAGTGTTTTATTCTTCGATGGTTAACATTTCTCTTGTTTTTATCTCGGGCGCGATAGATTTGGTTGAAATCACCCATGGCTAGCCACATGGCCCCGCTGGGAGGTTTATGAGTGATAAGCTCGGCAAAGAAATCATTCTTTCGCGATGATGCCGTTGGTCCATAGATGGTTGTGAGTTTGAAATTTGTTTCGGAATCCTTTTCGTGCACCATGGCCGAGAGACAAAATTCTGAGATTGTAATGTTTGAGACTTGGACAACGGAGTCGTCCCATAGGAGTAATATGCCCCCTCTGGTCCCAATGGCTGGCCTCTGAGCGAAGTTGCGCAGCCGGTGACCCCCCAAAAAAGCGGCAGTGTACTGATCGACATCTGCTAATTTCGTCTCTTGGAGGCAGACTAGATGGCAAGAAGTCGCGGCAATAGTTTCATGCACGGTTGTACGCCGGTTTGGACAGTTTAAACCCCTAACATTCCAACATAGATAGCTTATATGTTGTGTTAACATATTGAACCTGACAAAAGCCCACTGGCCAGCCTAATGCTGAACACAACAAGCAGATTCAGACTGCTGGGCACACACAGCACGGGTGCCTTCTCAACAGGACCCCAGTAACACCAAAAGCTAAGGATTTGTTCTAACATGGGAAACTAGGCATGCTCTAAGTACTGCAAAGCACAGAAGCATCAGACAGAGGCCATCGTTACTGCCTCTTCAAGGTCAAGCGCTCCTTCGCCCCCATGGTTCAGCAGAGCAGCTTTGACGGCTGCGGCATGGCTGTCATCAAGCTTGAAGAGCTCCCTCAGCTCAGAGATGACATTAGCTGGCAGCGCCTCTTTGAACTTGCGCTCAAAAGCGTCTAGAGCGGCTTCCGTGACGTCTTCGCCATCCCTGATGATTCCCATGGACCGGCAAACCAGTGCCTCTCCCTGTTTAACCACAGGAGCTTTGCGGCCTTGTGTACGCGTGTTGAGACGCGCGCTCGTTCGCCGGAGGGAGAGCCCGGTCGTCCTGCTGATGGTCATCCCCGCAAGCGTCTTGCGCCGGTCTGCGGGAGGCCGCAGCGGTGACGATGGTGGGGGTGCGCAGCAGCGCCTGCTCTCGCGGCACGAAGAGGGGCTCCAGAGCGGGTGGCACCGCAGCACGACGCACCGGAGACGGCGTCCGACGCGGTGGTGCGCTGACGATAAGCGGCGGCGTGGGGGAGACCTCAAAGCCCGGAGGGCGCGGCGGAGTCGGAGTCGGCGAAGGCGCCACCATGCTCGTCGGGGAGCAGAGGCTGGCGAGGATAGGGCTCACGGAGGAGGGTGTCGTCGCTACGGGCGCAGCCTGGTCCCGCTTTGAGCGTGGTGGAGCGGGCAGAACCGACGTGGGCGAAGGCGGCGGTGATGCGTGGGGGGTGAGGTTCTCACTGGATGAACGGCGGGCCGCGCATGGCGAGGCGTGACGCACCGGGCTGCGTCCTCTGTTTGCGGACGCGAACGTGGCTTCCGCGTGCTGCACATGCACGGCGCTGGCAGAGCCCGATCCCATGAGCAACTGACGGCCATCTGCCATCGTACGCGCGCTTTGGTCCTGACGATGGCGCTCGTTGCGCTCCTCAGGGCGTCCATGGTCACCACGGCTGCGATCCCGCTGCCCTTCCCGCGGCCTGCGGGAGAGACTGCGACGGATGCGGTCGCCCCAGCTCTGGTTGCCCCTGAAGGCGTTCCTCCCGCGGCGGTCTTGGTCGTCACGTCGCCGGTTGTCGTCGTCGTCACGGTCGCGCTTGTGGTGGTCGACGCGGCGAGAAATTCTTTCGCGGCGGTCGCGTGGCTTGTTCTCGCCGTCAACGATGCCCAGACGCCACTGGTGGCCCTTCGACACCACATTCGGGCCCTGGGTGGGGTCTTCATGGATGGCAAGGTGAAGGATCACCCGGTGCTCCAGGCCGCGTCGGCCGTACGCCGGCTCCCCTCCATTTCTCGCCGGCAATGTGATCCAATTCACCCGTGGTATCTTGCTGGGACACGCCGTCCACGCCCAGAGTCCGAGCACCTCCATCTCGGTCTTAAGTTTGGATGCCGGCTCGATGTAATCGAGCGAGCAACCAGGACCGATGGCCATGGCGACTGCATGCTCGTCCCACGCGTGCAGGGGAAGCCCCTCCAAGCACAGCCTGACGTGGTGAACGAGGTCGACATTTTTCGCGTGCGCCTCGAGCCGCCATGGGCGCAGATGCAGCCTCGTGGATCCGAATGGGATCTCCTGGCGCCGTGCCGCCTCTGTGGCGTGATGCTGGTGTATGAAGCGCACCAGGAAAGCTTCAGGGTAGTGCCGCACTACCGACACGTCGGCCAGCAGTACGCCTAAGGCCTTGACAAGGGCGGCGGCGATGTCCTGGACGCTAGCGCGCTGGTCGCGATCGAGCCACGTGACGGTGGCGTTGGAGGCGAGCAATGCAGCCTCCTACTGCATTGCTGGTGACGCATGGATCACGGAAAAAAACTTCGGCCGGCCGCGAAGCGTGGTCCCCAGTCCAGGCCATCTTCCGGGCAGGGGGCGGAGGGGCACACGGGCAAGCTTGGGGGCGGGGCGGCGCGCTTGGCCGAGGAGCTTGCTGAGAGGGGCGAGTTGCAGGAGCTCGGGGACGCAGGTGGGGCGCCGGATCGTTGGTGCAGGTTCTCTCGCGGTGGCCGGGGCGAAAACAGCGGCGGCAGGTGACTGGATCCCTGCACTCGATTTGCCGGTGGCGTGGCATGAGGCAACGGAAGCACAGGTTTTTGAGCCAGTTGGGGGGAGGAGGGCGGGGCTTGAATGCGGCCGCTGGCAAAGCCGGCCGGCGCGGCCGACGTGACGCGACGGTCACCCATCCCTCCGCCTCTCCCGCCTCGAGCCCCGCGGCCTCCGCACGGTTTGAATGCACCTGCAGCTCCTGCTCCCTCTCCGGACGGAAGCAGTCAATCCACCCACCAACCCGAACGCCGGCGTTAATGCGGTCGCCCCTGGCAGCCGATGGATGGGTGGCATTGAAAGCTGTCGCGTGGAGGGCAGCGCGGGGAGGTGGCGCAACGCGCTGCTGGTCAGGAGGGGTTTCGGGGACGAAATCCACCTCATGCAGCGGCCGGACTGGGCGCCCCGGCGGCGGCGGCGGCGGGGAGGCCAGATCTCGCTCCAGATCTGGGCCGGCCAGGCGTCGCGCCGCCGTGGGGAGCGGCAGGGGGGGGGGAAGCCCCAAGAGAGCACAGGCGGGGGTGCGGCATGGTGGGGGGAGGGCTGGGGGAGGGAGGGGGACGGAGTGGCCGGTGGCGCCGGAGTGGCGGCCGCCGGTATGGGCTTGTGTACTACGGGGATGGGGTCGCGGGAGCGAGCCATCAGCGTATTTACGCTTATCGGATGTTGATAAACACGAAGAAGAGGCGAGAAGATTGGCTGGAGGGGAGATGCAATAGCTCTCACCCGGAGAGTGACAAGAAGCAATGGTCGTCCTTGTGGAAGGCTAAGGTTCCATCGAAAGTCCGTAACTTTGCATGGAGACTTGCACTCCAATCGCTGCCAACCGGGGACGTGTTAAGGCAGAGAAACATGGCGGAAATCAGCTCATGCGCTCTGTGTCACGCTACGGAGGATTCATGGAAAAATTCCCTTCTTGAGTGCACCATGTCCAGGTGTGTGTGGGATTTAGTGGATGAAGATCTGCTTGAGCATCTCCATGTTCATAACATCGCTGACGCCAAACAATGGATCTTTTATTTTCTGGAGTCGGTGAAGCATGACGACTTAGTGAAAATCTTCTAACTTTTTGGGCGATTTGGACGGCTAGAAAGAAGGCCATTCATGAAGATATATTTCAGAGCCCTTTATCAATTTATACTTTTGTGACAAAGTATTTGGAAGATCTTGAGTTGGTGAATGGGAAGAAGGCACAACCCGCCAGGGTAGCGAATCCCACGACTACTCCAGTTCCCAGATGGATCCCTCCTCCAGATGGTTTTCTGAAAATCAATATCGATGGCGGAGTATATATCTAAGACAGGTAATCGGGGTGCCTTTGCAGCTATATGCAGGACTCAGGATGGTACTTATAGTGGTGCATCGGTGATGGTTCTGGGGGTGTTAACGGATGCTGAAACGCTCGAGGTGTTAGCATGCAGAGAAGCCTTAGCACTTGCTCTGGACGTGGGGCGCGGGCGCGGAGGATTATCATTGCATCCGATTGCAAGACAGCGGTGTAGAATATCTTGACAGGCAGCCGGTGCGCTTATAACTCAATCTTGGTGGAGATCAGGGAGAGGATGAAGAGCTTTGAAGAGGTGCGTGTGTGCCAGGAAGAAATTCAAATTATGAAGCTCATAATCTAGGCAAACACTCCCTCCTATAGCTCTGGCCGTCATGTTCGGTTCCTGATGCCACCGCACACTGGCTTTGTACCCATTAAAATTTTCAGTCAATAAAGTGAGAAAATTTCCCTAAGAAGAAAAGCAAGTTGCTACCAGCTACAATGCTTGTTGTGGGACGCCATGTTTGGTTTATTTCTCTGCCGGCTATAGTTTGGAAAAATCTTTGGCTGAACCTAGATCTAGCAGCTCCACCTTCATCTACTATCAGTACATCTCGAGATCCGAGCTCCTATTAAGCGTGCTGAGAGTTAATCCCATACAGACTTTAAGCTAAGAAGCCTAGGGAACATGTACCTATGAATTTTTCACTACACGGGTGCAGATCGCGAATAAAATAAGTTGCATCTTGCACGTATTCTAATATTGTTTGCTACTAAAATAGAGTAATTGCATTGCATTTGAACTAAATCGGACGCTAATACCTAGACCAACTAAAATGAATTCAACAACAGATGAAAATGGAGCTGATGGATCAGGGTGTAGAAAAACCGATCTTATATTGCTTGTATCCGTGTAAACATCGTTAATGAATAAAGCTCCCCATTTACGCTCAAAAAATAAATGGTATGCCATATGTGTCTTGTGGCTAACAAACATGATTGGAATCTCACTAATCACGCATATGACGGATTTCTTTTTATAGTTTTAGATTTAATTCACCACTATATAATAGGTTATCGAAGACTTCATATCATAGGTAGTTCTTTAAAATCGACATCTAGTGTAGTACATTAGAGACGCTTCACAAGAAGGCCGATCTGGGTTGACTATAAGAGATGCGAACCACCTGTGATGACCACATATGGTAGACAGTGTTTAATGAAAATCATCTACGATATTGGACTAAAATATCACAGATGATTCTTAATAAGAACCGCATGCAACGAGTATAAGTCATCTGATACAAGCCTGCTTACCTGTCTGGGCCGACCAAGTGGCCCACTATAGAGGGGGACATCGCAGATGATTTTATCTGAGAACCACTTACGATGAGGTAGCATCACAGACGGTTCTTTCCGATAACCGCCTGCGATGAGATAACATTACACGCGGTTCTTTCAGAGAACTACTTGCAATGACCCATTTTATATACTTCCAAGGGGGATTTACATCAGGCAACTCTCCCAAAATCCCCAAGTCACAGACGCCGCCACCGTGCCCGAGCCAGAACCCGAAGTGACACCGCCGCCGCCGCCGCCTCCTCCATCCCCGAGCTCGAAGTGATGATGGCAGGCTGTCCGCGTGGAGGTCGCCGCCGTCGTCGCCTGGCCTGCTTCACTGCCGCCGCCTCCTCCCCGAGCTCAAGCCGCCTCCGAGGTAAGATCCCCCTCCCCCACCAGCCACCCCTCCCCTCCCCTCCCCCTCCGCAGCCTCCTCCCCTTCCCCCCTTCTGGCCTTCCTCCCTGAGCCCAATGGGCGCCGCCTCCTCCCCTGCCCCTCCCCCTCCGGCCTCTCCTTCCCGAGTCCTTCGGCCACCACCTCCTCCCCTGCCAATACTGAACTCTGTGCCGGTCTGAGGATGTCTTGGGCATTAACCTCAAGAGAAGTAATGGAAAAGTAAAAGGTGACATTAGCCAATTAATGATAGCTTCAACAATATGGCAATGCACGATCTAGGTTCTTTTAAAGAAACTACAGTTGAATCAGTACTATATATATTGTGTAGTGCTTAGCGTGAGGAGGAAAATCAATTTGATCCAGAGAAAGCAGTACTAGAGTTCTATATATACTTTTGGCAAAGGAGAGCTGTATGGCTTTTGGAAATATTGTTGAGCAGCTGAGAGAATGAACCTAGTTGTGGGAAGTTAGCTAGCTAGGCGGTTGTGATTGTTGTTTCATCATTTTTGGACTAATCAACTTGGAGTGGTGGCACTGTGTATAAAAAACATTGGCACTTACAAGAACACAAACATATAGTCAAAGCTTATGTAATCTTTTGAAATATCCTAAATTTTGAACAGAAGTTTCCAACGCTGAACTAAGATTGCACTCGTCTTTTGGTTGTAATCAATTTTGCTAAACAGTAGCTAGGTAGGCAGGTCGAGCATAAAAAAAGCAACATAATGTTGTGTTGGTACGAAATGATAATGACATAATGTGTTACCTAACCTCTAGAGCACCGGTAACAGGCTTTTGCACTCTGAGGGGCAAGCATGGATTTTTAGCTGAATAATGGTACATGAACCATGCTTTTGTGCTTACTTTGAAAATCTCAAGAAGATTAGAAGTGATGCAGTACGTACTGCAATTGTTCAAAACTATGGTTAATTTGAGCAGCATTTTCAAAAAGGATGAGACTTCACTTACAGATAGATGATTTTTTGTATATATGCTTTATTTGATAGATGAGTTTTTGGATATATGCTTTATTTCCAAGTTTTTGTATATATGCTTTATCTCTAAGTTTTTGTATATATGTTTTAATTCCAAGTTTTCATATATATGCTTTATATACACTTTATTCCCAAGTTTTCTATATTATTTATAATGTCTTGCTTCATTTTCTATATATGCTTTATTTCCAATTTTTTATTTATATCCTACATAAGCTTTAGAATGTTTATATTGATTAAATATGGGTCTTCAATATGTCAAGTCATGATCCCGCACCTTCCTGATCGGCTTCGAGGGGCAATTCTGACGCATCCGACAATACAATAAAAGCCAGACACGCTCTAAGAGGACCTAGTCAAAGGCCGAAGGGCCGACTCCTCAGAACAGAAATGTACCATTCACTCCTTTTGTGTTGTAATACCGAAGACAAACCATTTGGATTCACGTAGATTGTGGAAGGGGCTACATCAAGAAGGGAGGAAAATACGTCAATCAATCGCTTCTGCACGATAAGGCCATTAATATATCTTTCTATACTGAATAAAAATATTCATAAATTATCCTAATGGTGATCTCAAACTACTAATCAATTTCTATATATACTAGTGCCACCAACAACAAGGAGGAACACACGTTTGTGGCTTCTACATTTGCCACAACATGGAAATCATGCTCACTAACATTCAAAAAAATGATTTGAAGGTTTACTACTATTACGATAAGTATTATTATATTTTTTTTTATTATAAATGCATGACTTTAATATAAATTTTGATCGACAACAGGAGGGCATCCCTAAGATGTCATTGGATTCATCCCAGCTGGACCGGATAAGAAAACTCATCGCCGCCTTCCTTGTTAGAGAGGTTATCGATACTTATGGCCAATTTCACACCTATGACATGGAAAAAGACGAGTTCATCTTAGTTAAGAAGTGATATATATTTCTTTGTGTACTTTTATATGGATGTCAAATTTACTGAATTTATGTAACATGAGGTGGATAAAATTAGGAGTTTATTTTGTGACATATGATGTTGATGAGTTTGATGAGAGTTCACTTGGTGAGTCAATTTAACTTGGTGAGTCAATTTATGTGGTATATATCAATTTTCTGTGGTCGCATGTGATTCAAATCTTGTTACTGTGAACAAATGATATAGTGTATGGGTATATATATATGTGTGTGTGTGTGTTGTATATTTTGTTTCTTGTGATATCTTAAGAGATTTTTTGTAAGAACCGTATGTGATATGTCTCGTCATAGGCAGTTTTATAACTGTTTATGATGAGAAAAAACTCATTACAAACACTTGCTTATAGATGGTTCGAAAAAATCGTTTGTATTGGAATTTTCGAACCACCTTTAATGGTCTATTATGTAGTAGTGATCAAATGACTTCGGGCTTGCTGAGTTTGAAGGATGTCTATAATAAAATTAATAACCAACATCTCCTTTTGAAGAAAAAGCACTCGTACCTTTACCTATTCATATATGAACAATACACGACAATTTGATGTAGAGAAGATGCTTTGCTATTCCACGGTGGATGAGAGTGGCAAACATAGTGCATTTTTCAGCAAAAGTATGCAAATCTTAATGCAAGTACAGTTATTAACAGTTGGTGGCTGGCCAAATGAGGTCACTTCTCTAACTCACAACGCACATTTTCAGCGATCATGCAAAGCAAACCACCATTTAACATGGAGGCAGCCTCCTTTCCGTTGCATCTATATCACTATATGCTCCTAACTATCTACGGATTTAAAGACACCATTTCCATATAATCGGCAGGTAACAGCTTGCCAACTCCTCTGCCATGGCCTCCACCCTGCCATGCTCCGCGGGCCTCGTCCCCCTTGCGTCTCAGCCACCGCGGTGCCACAGCTGCAGGTTCCCGCAAAGCCAGCGGCCGGGCACTCTCGTTTCACCTTCACCAGGCAACCGATCAAACCCTCTTCTGATCTTCTTGGTCTTGGACTGTACCAATTGCCTTTTTATGACGTGATCTTCTGATGAAAGAAAACAACTTGATGTAGTTAGAAGAAATGGTCAGGTTAGAGCTAAGAATGGAGTGAGCATGGATGGCTGGGCACCGCTTGAAGCCTCAGTTGCAGTGGTCACCGGAGCATCCAGAGGGATTGGGAGAGCCATAGCTGTAGCCCTTGGCAAAGCAGGGTGCAAGGTACTTATATGTTGGCATCAGTAGTTGAAAAAAAATCCTACATTACTATTCCTTGAAAACAGAGAGAATGTATAATGTAAGGCTAGTTGAACTGTTGTGTCATTCAGTCATTGGTTAGCTAAACATTGCTTTTGATATGTCTAAGGTAGTCGTGAACTATGCCAAGTCAGGCATGGAAGCTGAAGGAGTGTGCAGAGAGGTGAGTTAGATCCCTCATCCTAGTTGACCCAATTTATGCTACAATAGCATGCATACCGTGCTAGATGCTAACATGTACCTCTCACATATGCTTTTGTTGGCATGCTTTCTTTTTCTTCTGCCAAACACGCATGTAACTCATATATCGTGATCCGTGCAGATTGTGGATTCCGGAGGCACAGCGATCGCCTTCTCGGCCGACGTCTCCATCGAAGCCGAAGTAGAATCCATGATGAGAGTAGTGAGTTCTCATTACTCTAGGCACATAACAATCCGTTCAATCTAATACAGTGCTTTGTTAATTAATCCATGATGTTGCATGCCTGCCACAGGCAGTCGACACTTGGGGAACTCTGGACGTGCTGGTGAACAATGCAGGTCTGTTGGTTTCCATCTCTCTGGCCTGCAGACCATAGCGGTGGATTTTGGATCACATGGTTTGATTTCTTGATGAGCAGGCATTACACGAGATGCACTGCTCATGCGGATGAAGAAGACGCAGTGGCAGGAAGTAGTCGACGTAAACCTCACCGGCGTTTATCTCTGTGCTCAGGTGAGACCTTTTCTTGGCCGTGCTAACCGTCGTCAAATGTGTTCGTTCTTGCCCATGGAGCTTTAGTTTCAGTTATTTCGTTTCAGGCCGCAGCGGCGGTGATGATGAAGAGGAAGAAGGTAAAGATCGCAAACTCTAGCATTTCTGTGGTGAAATGGGAATTATGGTATGATCAGAGTTTATTGGCACAATGTTTGACTGGTCGATCTGCCCCCAGGGAAGGATCATCAACATCGCGTCGGTTTCCGGGATCATTGGCAACATTGGGCAGGCCAACTACTGCGCCGCCAAAGCCGGGGTGATCGGATTGACCAAGGCCATGGCGAGGGAGTACGGGAGCAGAAACATCAATGCAAGTAGCACCAACCATGTCGTAGCAGCATAACGAACACATCTTACTAAGCTTGCGTGAAACTTTTCCTGCTTGGATTTGCAGGTGAATGCTGTTGCTCCGGGCTGGGTTGCCTCTGACATGACCGCGAAACTGGGCGACGACATGGAACGAAAGGCGATCGAGACGATACCATTAGGTAAGTAGTAGTCTAGTAGTACTGTACACTCAGATCTTCTGAACAACTTGTTCTGAATTTTGATTTGGTTTTACTGCCTGCGCTGCTGCTGTTTCTGATGCATATATTTCAGGGCGGTTCGGCAAGCCAGAGGAGATCGCCGGCCTGGTGGAGTTCTTGGCCGTTCATCCTGCTGCAAGCTACATTACCGGACAGGCAAGTAGGAAATGACTTCCAGTTCCAGATATGTTGTGATCATGTCCTTCATGTGGACGTGTTCTAATAGTTTTGAGTTATGAATTGGAGGCTTAAGTTTCTTAATTCTGACGGTTCAGGTGCTCCCGGTTGATGGTGGGTTGTCGATTTGAGGAGTGTAACTGAAACAGCATCGCAGCAAGGCATAGGAAACGAATATCTCCAAGGACAAACATGAGAAACGAATTTCTGACACAGAAAAGTACACGGCTCTATGCCTTTGCTTCAGGCTCCAGACATGTGAAATAGCTACTCTTTTGTTTAGTCTAAGGAAGTTGTAGTCTGATATTCTCTCTCTCTCTCTATATATATATATTTTTAGTCCATGGAAGTTGTAGTCTGCAAGTTCTTTATCAATGCACGGAGACGTAAGCTTTGCATTTTCTTGAAAAGAAGTAGTCTGCAAGTTCAATACTTCACCAGAGGAATATATTTCGCATTCGAAGAAACCGTGCATGATGTATCATTGTAACTTTTATTACGGCAAGCTGTATCAGAAAGTATGATGAACACTCTGAAGATCCACGTCATGCGGTTGGTGTATCAGTGCCCTCTGAAGATCCCAAGACCTTCAGAAAGGCAATTCCAAAACTCAAGCATCACAATCTCCACCACCTTCCAATTAAGCATCACCAAATTTGGCATTCTGCATCAGGACAATTTCACATAGCTCCAGCTAGGGCCCACCTGATTTAATTCTTAGAACTTTAAGAGGCTTCTCCAATATTGAGATGTCAGTAGTTTCAACCTCATCGCTTATGCTAAATCACTAAATTCAAGCACCAAAAGGACTTCCGTTCCTTTCCTTCGCTTTGGATATTAACAATGCGATCAAAGTCATTTCTGATGCTAAGCTTACCCATCTCATCAAACTAGATGGATCTTATGCTATTTATCGGAACCTTCCAAACCTCCCCCTCGAAAAAGATAAATCAATTAGGTGAACATTTGCACACAAATAGTCGACAAATGAACATTTGCACATTTGAAGCAAAAAAAACGTCGACAAATGAATCACATTTGGTCCAAATCAGCAACCATTGCTCTTCTAGTCTTCTGTGGACAGGTTCTCTTTTCGACCCGATTCTGGCCCACCTCAATAATTTTTATTTCCAAGGTACACAAAGCGTGTAAAACACTACATAAGGGCAGTCTCAATGTTCCAACTCAGTTGTCTCTTAAGTCATGCCACCTAGACAAAAATCTTATGTAGCAGGGTAGTTATGGAGGAAAGAGAAGAAAACTGTCTCTTAATTTGGAACTGGCTCTTAGCGGTGTAATCGATGTAAATTAATTCTTGAGTGATCCTATGTGACTTATACATGTACTACTATGTACTAAAACTATACCATAAACAGGTTATAATGTTAAAAATGATAGTACATATCATAAAATATAATAAATAAAAATGTTTTAGATATAACACTAAGGTACAAGCTATTAAGAATGTTATATCTAAACAATTATTTAATACAATAAGATACAACCTAAAATACAATGCATTGGGAGTGCGCTAATGAGCACATTTACAAATGTCATCACCGAAAGAAGAGGAAAAGGCCTTAGTTAATACTCCATTAATGATTCGACTGGGTGGAATTAAGGGACATTGCTGGGAATCAGATTCGCTTGCCCGTATACCATTTAATTTGAGATCAATGCATAAAAAAGAACCGGTGCATAACAAGAACAAAGCCGAATCCAACAACTAGGTAGACAAGAACTGATCTTTAATCCCTATTGCACACTTGCACAGTGAATGAACTCAAATCATTTCAAAATGAATCATTGCTCCTTCTTGCTGCTCTCCTTCATCTCCCTGAAGTGTGCCACCCACAGGTTGCCCACCCATAGCACGCTCAGCAATATCCCGGACCCAATCACCACGGTCCACGACGCCCACGCCCACGCCGGCACCGCACCACCGCCGGCGCCGGCGTAGAACCTCACCATCCTCGCGAACCACACCGGGGCAAGGACCGCCCTAATGGCCGTGTACGCCACGTAGAACGGGACAGAAAGCGCGGCGTGCGCCCTGGCAGCGGTCCGCGAGTCGGCCCGGCGCATGCCGGCGAGCGTCCACAGGTTCTGCGTGAGGCTGGTGGCCTCGGCGAGCACCTCCAGGGCGAGCAAGGCGTA
Organism: Stipa capillata; assembly: GCA_019208055.1. NCBI lineage: Eukaryota > Viridiplantae > Streptophyta > Magnoliopsida > Poales > Poaceae > Stipa > Stipa capillata. Next base: position 166,187 of record JAGXJF010001204.1, on the reverse strand, counting down.
GGCGCCGCGGCGGGCGGCGGCGCGGCAGGTGGCGAAGACGTAGAGCGTGGCGAGGTGGTGCGCGATGAAGAGGACCTCGTGGGGCAGGAAGACGAGGTAGTGGAGGAGGTCGACGGCGAAGTAGGCCGTGCTGAAGTCGAGGACGAGCTCGTCGGCGGGCGTGTTGGGCGCCGCGAGGTCACCGGCGTTCGGGTTGGACAGCACGGCGCGGAGGGCGAGCAGCATCGCCGGCGTGCCGTGGAAGAGCGAGGTGAAGCAGCTGGACGCGTCCGGCCGGTGCTGCCGGCTCCAGCCGCGGAACACGACGAAGTAGCCGAGGAGGTAGATGGCCGCGAACATCACCAAGAAAGGCAGGAACATGGAGTCCGTGGCGCGCGAGGTGGAAGCGTACTCCAGTGATCGATCGAGGAAACGCGGCGTACGCCAGGCTACAACATCATAGCTGTGAGTCTGTGATTCGCATTCATCAAGGAAAAGGGTTCTTGGTTCGACTGGTTACGAGGGAGAGGTGATATGCTGTGGTTGGCTTGGCTGAGAGGTGGTGAGCCCTCGCTTTCTGACCTGGTTTTAGAGTTTTGGCGAAATTGACTTCTAGATAGCTGTGTAGAGCTTGGGTGCTTCGTCGTGGCTTTTCAGAAAGCATATTCTTTGTATTGAGACCTGCATATTCTGAAAGCGATGTTTCAGACCAACAGATGATACCAAAGAAAATGCCGAGGCAGATGCACTCGGATAAAAAATACCCATTTCTAAGATTTGAAACACACTTATACAAATCGTACATATATATTGCCGGATAAACTATGCTAGTGTAACTTTCGAATTCCTCAAGAAAAAGAAAAATCTGTAACTTTAGGAAAAGATTATTTCCATCTATTTGTTGCACAAAAAATAAAGTACGCTTTCACTTCTCAAGCAGTCGATCCCAGAACCTCCGTGCATTCTATCCCTCCTCCCACATCTTTGATTTTTTAAATTAAATAATCCCTTTATATCTTTATTTTATAAATAACTCCACTAGTGAATTATTTCTAATGCTGACCCTTTTTACGGTGCCACAAACACCGGCGCGGCAGAGACGCTATGTAACGCTAAGGTTAGTGGCACAGCAGACTTTGGCACCATGGCGGTTGAGATGTTGCGGCGTGATGATGTGGTCACACATCTTAGCGCCACAGTGATGGCGCTAGGCGCCGGGGGTTTACCCATTCACTCCGAAGCCCAAGCCCGCCCAGTGCCGCCACTCACCCCATCGCCCGGCCGCCGGCCTCCTTCCCTTTGCTGCGCTGGCCTCCTCCTCCCAGTTGGCCACCAAGCCGACGTCATCCTCCACGCCGTCCACCACGCCGGCCTCCTCCTCCATGCCGGCCTCCTCCTCCTCATAGGGTATTTCCTACTCCTCCCTCTCTCTATATTTTTGTAATTTTATTCGTAAACTCGAATTTAAGGTTAGCTTGATTTTGTGTTAGGGTTTGATTATAAGAAAAAGTCAAAACCTTAGGGTTAGATTTTGGGCTAGTGTATGTGATTGTGTGTTACAATGTGAGATAAAATCGACAGTGATTGTGATTGTTAGTCTTTGTGCTATGTTAGGTTAGAGAATAATTTTTGCTATGCGTATTTTCATGCGTATATATAATCATAGGAATTTTGATGTCAATATATGAATTTTTGCAATGTATATTCATAAATTGATCATATTCATAATAATGGAAAATTTGATATATATATATATGTGTGTGTGTGTGTGTGTGTGTGATTTTGGTACTGTTTGTATGGTCAGAATTGTGTTATGTAGATATTAATTTAAAATTTCTTAGAACATCATTTTTGTAAATAAATTTATTGTTGATGAATTGCATATGTTTTATAATAATGTAGATGGATAGAATTGCCTTAGTTTATAATTACTCAGAAATATACGAGACGGGCACTACCAACATTGACTTCAAGTCCATGGCAGTGAGGGTAGTTATTTTTGGGAGGCACCAACCCTTAGTAAACTAGTAGCAAGGATTGAATGTGAATTTGGATTTTCAGCATGTTCTATTGAAGTGGAAGGGCGATATGATGCCGATTTTGGTATGAAGAGGTACCCTTTGATGATGCTCATTTAATCACCTACTGATTGGGACACTTTTAGGAAAATTGTCAGTGCTTCAGATGTTAAGCCACTGGAGGTCTGTGTATGGAGAGAGTAGCATGGTTCGGTTGATTCTATGAATGCAGTTGAGCCAGGTCCCGATCACGAGCTGCCCTTTGTTGTGGATATCTCTCAACCTCCTTTTGAATCAACATCTCAGCCAGCATTTGAAGAGTTAACTCCGCAATATGGTAGGGTTGATGTGATTGTAGATCAGTTGCTTGGGACTGGCGATACATCTAATGAACGTGCCACCACCTTTCAGCGCCAGCATTTCTGCAGCTAGTCAACACGTGCAGGAATTCATTGGCCCATCGCATGGTAATTTTGATGCGGCAGTAGCGAACAACTCAATTGACTGTGTGCCTAGCTTGAATGACACTGACAACTGCCCAAGCGACTCTGATGAGGATTGGAGCTTTAGTAAGGATGAAAGGACAGAACCTTGTTTCACTCCTCAACAAGCAAGAGTGGTAGCAGAGGTACTAGGTGAAGAACACATGGAGCATGCTTTCAATGATGTTCGTAACGTTAGCAAAGTTGTATGTAAAGACTGCATAGTTTTGCGGGCATGACACATATTAGGAGAGACGAGGATGGAAAGCCGATCCTTCGTAACGGAGTGCAACTCAGGACTTTTGGTGAGTTGAAGGACTTCATTGCTGATTACTCTGTGAGGCACCATAGGCCATATATCGTTTATCACTCTGATATAAATAAGAGGTACACGGTACATCGTCAGAGTGGATGTGCATGGAAGGTGTGGGCATAGTTGACGTGCGATAATCTGTCGAAAATCTCCTGCGTGAACGAGCCACACAAATGTGGTACATCACAACCGTTGGGGCTGCATATATAGGTCACAATGAAGTACATCACCACCCACATAACTGGATTGGTTTGTGTTGACCTAGATTTTTCTGTAGCTTCTCTAACTGAGATGATATTCGCCACCATTCATTATTGGGTCAAGTATGGGAAGGCATGGAGAATTAAGTAATTGGTGATGGAACTGTTGTGGGGTGACGGAGTCTTATGCTAGGCTACCAAGGATATTGATCGGTATGCAAACTACAAACTCAACGTTATAGTTCTATCTGTTCCACAATAACCACAGAGTTGTTGAAGACGGTGTTATGAAACATGTTATGCAATGGATATACAGGCACTTCCTACAATGTAAGGCTACGTACCAGCACTACCGACTAGTCGTGACAGTTGACGCAACATTTCTAACTAGCAAGTATTATGGTTGCTTGACGATTATCGTTGGTGTTGACACAAAAGACCAGTTAATTCCACTAGCTTTTGCACTCACGAAGGGTGAGAACAATGACAACTGTGAATGGTTCCTATGCATTGTTCGCATGAGGCTTATTGACCCCTGCTTGAGTTACGCATCATATCAGACTGGCATCAAGGCATCCTTAACGCTATCAAGCATAGGTACCTAGGGGTCCAATATATCCATCACCGCTGGTGCATACGGCACCTAGTTGCTAATTTTTATAGTAAGTACAATCAGCTGGAGCTCTTCAGAAAGTTCAAGGTCATATGCAAAGTCTTGGATAAAGATGATTTACAAAAAATATATGTAGAGCTTACTTGAGTATGCAAAGCAGGCGCCAGGACATGGATGGAAGAGCTAAAGCCACGACAGCAGCTCTGGGCCCAAGCTTACGATAGTGGTGGCCATCGTTACGTGATGATGACAACTAATATCTCTGAGGTTTCAATAATGTCCTTAAGGGGATTAGAGAAATGCCAGTTTCAACAATACTTAAATTTACTTTTAGGAAACGCAATGCCTACTTCGTTGACCGATGAAAACTTGTAAATGATTTGGCCTGTAGCGGTGCAGTATGGGGTAGAGTCACCCAGGAACAACTGAAATGGTGGACGGACAATCTGGCTCTCAGGTGGTGGAGGAGTTCGATCCAGAACCGCATGTATGGCAAGTTAGGTCTACCGGTGGGGCATTAGTAGGCGGGGAGCGCTATGACAGAAGAAACTATAGAGTTAACATAACCGAAGGTTCATGTAGTTGTCGTGCCCCGAGCTGCTTGACATGTCATGCAGTCACATCTTAACTACTTGTCGTGCTCGAGGAGTCACCCATCTTCCACCCCTCTATATTTCTCCAATTTTTTGTAAAGAAACCACACTCTAGACTTGGTCAGCTAGGTTCAAGTTGTACCTAGACCCTACACAGTGGCCACCCTACCATGGAGAGGAGTATGTTCCCGACGTTGAAATGTTGAACAAAAGGAAGGGTCATCACAGGCGAAACGCAATGACATGGACAAAGCACAGGGTTCCAAAGACAAGTATAGCCTCGGTGACTTCAACAATTTCTCTTCGAGGAACCATTGCTCTGTGTGTTATGCATTCGGGCACACTAGAGCTAAACATATACAAGAAAGCAAAATAAAGAGAGTTAGGCATATAGTCACAGTAGGACATTAATTGATCTTGCTCTTTTAGGAAAAGCAATTTTCCGTTGTATTTTTTAAAGTTAGATTGCATATGTGCTAACCTTTGTATTGTATATCAATAATTGTAGGATGGCTCCGCACCCGCAATACGCCCTCCTTGACCTGCACTACGACAAGGACCACCATGCATGCTGACTCACTGACTTGAGAGAGGTATAGAACATTAACTGATCTTGTTCTTTTAGGAAAAGAAATTTTCCGTTGTATTTGTTTAAGTCAGATTGCATATGTGCTAACCTTTGTATTGTATATCGATAATTGTAGGATGGCTCCACACCCGCACTACGCGCTCCTTGACCTGCACTATGACAAGGACCACCGTGCACGCTGACTCACTGACTTGAGAGAGGTATAGAACATTAACTGATCTTGTTCTTTTATGAAAAGAAATTTTCCGTTGTATTGTTTTAAGTCAGATTGCATATGTGCTAACCTTTGTATTGTATATCAATAATTGCAGTATGGCTCTGCACCCACTCTATGCCCTCCTTGATCTACACTACGACAAGGACCACCGTGTACGTTTACTCGTCAACTTGAGAGAGGTATGGTAGTTAAATTTTATATGCATGTCATTTCTTATGATTTCGTTTAACTTATTTCTAATTAACATTCATCTCATGTTTTACTACAGGCACTGGCACCCTTACGCCCTCGAGAGCATGTCCCTCTACGGTGGGACGATAGGTATGAGCCATACGTTCGGCTGTCTGGTTTCTTCCTCTAGCTCGGATGCTGAACATGGGTAAATGATCAAGATGTCGGCCTAGAGGGAAGGGGTGAATAGGCGACTAAATAATTTTATACAACTTTAATCAATTCTTTCAATTTTGCGGAATTAAACTTGATTGATTAGCAAGGATGACTATATCTAGCATGTGTAATCAAATTTACTAAGCAAGACAAGTATGAGCAATACAAAGATACTTAGAAAGTAAGTGCGAAATTAAATGAACGAGAGAGACAATGATTTGTTGCTGAAGTTCGGATCCTTAGGGGAATCCTACATCTCTGTTTGGGAAGCTCGATCACACGTGATCAAGAGTTGGCTTCCTCTCAAGCCTTTATCCCTCGATGATGCTCTTGCGTCTCCTCGACTTTTTCTTGGTGATTCTTTCCTCATGGAGGTAAATCCCGGCCTTCACAAACTTCTTGAGGCTCACCACAAGGATGGGAGCTCTCAAGAAATCCTAACTGTCTAGGAGACCCCAATCTCCAAGATAAATGAACTTGATGAACACTTGGAGATGAACTCAACGCGTCGCTTGGATTGATTCTCAACTCGCTCAAATCTTTCTCTTCCTCACAATGATTCTCTCTTGGTGCTTGAAGGAGTGGAGAAATGCTCTAGAGAATGCAGGAAATGAAGTGTGCAAAGAGTTCCCATTGCTTGGAGCAAGGGGTCTTATATAGAGGCTTCCTAAAAAACTAGCCGTTTGAGGGAATCTACCAAAATCCAGACTATCCGAATTTGGGCCGGTCCCTCCGAATTTTTAAATCCAACGGTTATCAGTCGAGGTGGCAGAGGGAATCTTTTGGGCTGCTGAGGAAATTTGACACCCGGACCCTCCGGGTGGCCGGACACTCCGGGCTAGTGTCCAAACTTTCTAGTACTAACCGTACATTGGTCCGGACTATCCGGGCTCGGGATCCAGGTAGTCTAGTACTGATCCGGACCCTCAGCCGGACTGTCCGGGTTAAGGTCCAGATCTCCTCTGGACTGGCCGGACCCCCCAACCGGACTGTCCGGGCTGAGGTCCGGATCTTTTCTAGAAAGCCCGGACCTCCAGCCGGACTGTCCGGGCTGGGGTCCGGATTTCTTCAGGGAGGTAGAATTAGGGTTTTCTGTGGGAGCTTTTGGCGACAAAAACTTTTGCTCGGCAAAGGCACTCCTTGACCATGTTCATCAAGCTCCTCTTAATAGTACGGTATTCCTAGACTCAATGTGGCTTTCGTCACTTAAACAATAAAATCTATATCTAGGAGATTTACTACCTTCTTATTCTTCCTTTTTCTTTTGAGGGGTTGCCAATGCTCCTCTATTTCATCTGTTGAGGATTAAACCAGTTTACATGCTTACAAGCGGTCATTAGTCATCTAATCATTTGTCATTAACCACCAAAACACATTTAGGGGCCTAGATGCACTTTCAATGGGCCATGTCCAAATGGACAGTGCGCTACTCACTGCTTTGGTGGATCACTAGAGGCCAGAGACTCACACATTTCACCTTTCTTGTGAAGAGATGACTGTCACTCTTCAGGATGTTTCCATGATCCTGGGTCTACCAATCAACGGGCTTCCAATCACCAGCAACACTACGTGCGATGGGTGGCGTGACTAGATCGAGGTTTTCTGTGGGCACCGTCCCGACAAGGTAGAGGAGGGCACTTGAGTCCAGAGGACTGCGGGGATTCTATGGTCTAGGATATCGAATAGGTACGTTCATTTCTCTTTCTTTATATTGGAATTAGTTGCAATGATCTTACAATTCAATACAGAATTATGGCTATTTGCTCATTTTAGGTTTACCACTTGCTCTGTCGATGCTGATGAGCGGACCGTACAGGTCTTTGCTAGGGTATGTGAAAGGACCGAAGGTGCCGACTAGAGGGGGTGTGAATAGGAGGCTAATTAAATTCACTTCTTTTAACTTAATTTATCAAATTAATTCTTAGTTAGTTGCAAGGATAAGTTAGCTATGTGACAGATGAACAGCACAGGCAATATATGACGTGTAAATTAATACGTAGCTGTCACACAGGTAGCTAACACAGCTAAGCTGAAGACTTAGAAACAGATGAGCAAACCAAACAGCTGTGTAACAGGTAGCTGACACAGGTAAGAGATATAATCTACAGCAACTGTGACACAGCTATGCTAACATGGGTGAAAAGGTGATCTATCACAGATAAACCGAATATATCTAAGAACACACAAGCATGCATATATAGCAAGTAAATAGAAGCAACATAATGAGTACTTAGAGAGACAAGGTGCTTTTCACCGAAGTTCCCTACTCTTTTCAGAGAGGTACGTCTCCGTTGGAGAGGCTACTCCGAAGAGATCGCTAGCACTGAATCGTGCTTGTTCTCCGAGTACCTGAATGATCAGACCTCTTGCTTTGCTTGTGGAAGTCCTTTAGCCTTGCAGCAGGTAGACTTCGGTTCACCTTCACAAACTACTGGTTCAGCTCACGCAAGCTTGGGTGATACCAGCAACTCCTATGCCCGTCTAGGAGTAGACACTCCAAGAGTAACAGATTCAGCAGCAACAACTCTTGGAGGAACCAATGCTCCTTGCTCAAAGGCTCTAACTCTCTTAGGAAGTTTGGCTTTTGTTCCGAGGGTGAGAGGCTTGCAACGGTCGAATATGATTCACTGGTTTGAGCAAAGTTGAGGCCGAAGACCTCCCCTGGTCCCCTATTTATAGGGTTCACAGGCACCTGACCGTTACACTGTTGCCACATAGGATTGAGTGAGTCACCGGTGACATACACCGGTGACACAGCCAGTCGCAACGCACAACTATAACTGGCTCAGGCAGATCGACACCTATGTCACCGGAGGCACACACATGTGAACCCTTAACTGACGTAGCCTAACTACTCAGCCCGATCTTGGCACATCACATGCCCTCAGCGCATAACTAACTCTGATCCCTAATAAGGAGAGAACTTCCGATAATCTTCTGACTCAGGAGACAAACTATCACAGTGTAGATCCCTTAGCATTTACAAGCTCTCCCCTGGTACAGAGATGCACCTGAGTCATAGAGCGCTAGACCACCTGTGACACAGCTGCGTCACACCGGTGACTCTAACCTCTAGGGTTTTCTACTGCTAGCACTGCAGAGTGCTAACGCAAGCCAGTCTCACACTTGTGCAAAACTGTTGATACAGGGCCACTGACCTCAAAGCATCAGTGCCACTGTCCAACACCCTGAGCATTGAGCAAAAGAACCTCCACAGATCATTACTACTTCATCCCTCCTGATAGTACGGGTATTTCCTATGGACTCAAGGAAACTAGCAAATCTAGGCTTTACCTGCCACCAACTGTATTCATGGCCCTTGATGCATCAAGCCACCATCACCTTGCTTGCAACTCCTTACACAGCACCGGCTTCCTCACAGCTGTGACACAGCTGCCTAGCACAACCATTCACTTATCCTGGAAACCACCTTTGTACTTTTTGGGTGGTCATCCTTTCCTTGATGACCCTTCTTCCTGGAACCTCTTAAACCTGCTTACACTCATTGTAAATATTAGATTCCAGTTTGAGTTGTCATTAACCATCAAAACCAATTAAGGGCCTAGATGATCTTTCAATCTCCCCCTTTTTAGTGGTTAGTGCCAACCCATTCAACAAATTCACATAAAGATTTGAATGAGTGATACATGTGCAGGTTGTTAGAATATACTCCCCCTGAAGTTGTGCACAAAAGATTTGCTTTTATCATGCAAGTGCACAGATTTTAATTTTGAGTATGGGCAGTATTTTCTTACAACTTACACTTTTATCAGTTCAGAGAATTAGATAGATCATAGGAGCATGATTTAACTGAACTGATATATTTTTATTCTGATGCAGTTATAATGACTAGAGCATATGAATATGTATCAGAACACAGATTCAAAGTAAACATATGTATCAGAGCAAAAGCTTCATAGTAGACATATGTATCAGAGTAAAGCTCAAAAATATGTGAGGAGAAATTATATCACAGAGAACATCATCCACACATATCAAAAAGAAACATTACTGCATCGGAACATAAACTTAGATAAATTGTAATCAAGACAGAAGAATGAGAAATAAAACAAGTCTTGATACACCAAAAAAATACATACTCCCCCTATATCCAAAATACTCTCCCTCTTATATTTCTCCCCCTATACTATATATCTCTCTCTCTGATATTTCTCCCCCTTTGACACTAAAACACCAGAAAGGGATGAGGAGAAGAAACATTTAGGGAAGCTTGGTCTTCAACAGCTGGAGAACTTCTGAGAGTTGAGCCTGCAAATGATCAACCTTGGAGTGCAGGCTGTTAACTTCTGTTTTGAGCTGAAGATTCTCTCGTCGCAGAGCTGCAAATTGGGTTGGCATGACCTTGTTCTGGTAGGCTCTGGCGGCTGTTTGAGACATGAGGGAGGAGGATAGAGTGTCATCTTCAGTCACCTGTGTCACAGATACTAACTCAGCCGGGTTAGGAGGATCAGCAGTGACATCGGTAGGCACTTGGACTTGGGTAGCTAGCACTTGAGGAGCTGTTGGAGCAGCTGTGTCACCGGGGACTGGCACAGCTGGATCTGGTGAATCTCCAAATAGAGCAGGCACAGCAACCTCATCAGGGTGTTCATCAACCTGAGGCCTGAGCTGGGTCTTTGAGGTCTTCACTGAGGTGTCAAATGTGGATTCTGGAAGACTTGTGCGTTGAAGGATCATGTACATGATGTATGATCCGTACCTCAGCTTATCTTTCTTGTCCTTCTGAATAGGATCTATCTCATGAAAGATGTATCTGGCCACATCAAAATATTGATTCTTAGCTATGTGCACCAATACCTGCCAAACTGGGTTGTAAACTGCATCTGTATTGCCTCCCTTGGGCTGAAGAGTAACATTCAGTATCTTGAGCAGATGCTTAGCAGTAATAGTGATGCCCTTCAAGTAAACATGATCTGTAGGGGCATTGGTAGGGAAGGAAAAATTCCTTGGATAAAACTTCGTTCTGTCAGCATTGGAGACTGGCTCTAATTTGAATAGATTTGGCATGCCAGGCTCCACAGGTGCATGAAACAGGCTGTAGAACTCTGGGGCTGTTATTGATAGCAGCTGGCCTCTTGTCCTCCAGAGCATGACATCCTGATTGCTCTGTTCTACCCAAGCTGTGGCATAGAACTTGTCGATGATCGGTAAACCGCCGATCTTACGGTATTCGTGGAATGTGTATGTATGAGGGGTAGGGACCGCTAGGGCACAAGGCCAGAGGTATAATGGCAAGGAAAATGCCCTTTTAATACAGGTTCAGGCCTCCCTCAGGATAACAACCCTACGTCCTGTTCGTATATATTCAATGGAGAAACGTCTTACAAGAGAATCTGGAAGTTAGTAGCTTTCCTAGGCCTAATCGTAGACTAATCCGGCTAATTCCGCTACTCTCAACTCCTTTGAGGTGATGGGGCTTCAGGATCTGGATTGGCCTTCTGGATCTAACCTCCCTTGTTGATCTAACTTGACTTGTCCTCCTCTACGGGACTACTGATCCTTTTATAGAGGGTTCATCTAGTTGTACCACACATGGACTTACGTCCGAGTAGGACTCTGGCTTCCTTAAACATCGGGATGAACTTCCTAGTTTAAGGGATATCTTTCCTCCTTCTTAGAGGTTACCTTATCGTCCTGGGATCCTTACCGGATACGGGGTATACTTCGGTAATCTAGAGAATCGTATATCAGATACTTCCTAATATACGGGATACTGTACTATTCATCGTCAAGCCCCCCATCAGTACGTGAAGTGAGGTCATGACTGCTCGGTAAAAAATCCGCCCTTCTCGGGAAGCAGCTCCGAGTAGGTGAACCGAGTAATCCTTATCGACGATATTTCCGAGTAGGTACGATCTCTACCGAGTAGTCGCGATAGCCTTATCAGAATTAAAGCCTTTCTGATTTAATCTGATCCGTCGATCACAGGCACGCGTTTGCCTAGCGGATTTTTGGAAAATCGAACCGTTGTGACGGAAATTTCGCGTGGTGATGAAGAATCTTTCCTTTTCCTGCGCTACTGTCCGACTGACATTTAGCGAAACCATAGCGCGCTTGTCAATTGCGACGAATAGGAACTTGTAGCCCCCGGGCGAGACCGGGAAGGGCTCCAAGATATCCAGGCCCCATGTCGTGAAGGGCCACGACAAGGGAATTGTCTGCAATGCTTGGGCGTGCTGGTGAATGCGTCTACCGTGAAATTGGTACTGACGGCATTGCTTCACCAAGTCACTTGCGTCACGGAGGGCTGTCGGCCAATAGAATCCTTATCTAAAGGCCTTTCCGATCAGGGTTCCGAAAGATGCATGTGCCCCGCACACCCCTCCATAGATTTCCTTGAGTAACTCTGTACCCTGCTTCTGAGGTATACACCGCATGAGCACTCCGTGAGCTCCTCTTCGGTAGAGGACTCCGTTGACCAGAGAGTACATCCTGGAGCATTGGGCAAGCTGCTCGGATAGTGTATCATCCTTAGGCGTAGTCCGATCGAGAAGGTACCTATGGATGGGCTCTATCCACGAATGCTCAGGATCGGGGGGAGCAATGAGTTGACCTGCCACTCCCCTTGGAGCGTCAATACCTAGTGACGTCCTTGAATGGTGCTTTGTTCTAAGGGTGGCCATTCCTTTGTCCACAGGTTTGTTAGAAGCTATGGACGGCGTCGAAATCCTTTTTCCAAAGGTCCCGGGTGGACATAGAGATCGTGAGGATGCCAGGCGGGCAAGACTATCGGCTCGGCAGTTATCCTTTCTTAGGATGTACTGTACTTCAAGCCTGATGAATTTCTTCTCTGGCTTCCTCCCCTCTGCTAGGTAGCTGCCATATTCTGGTCTAAGGTCTGATATTCCTTAGACACTTATCTTGCTACCAGCTGTGAGTCCCCGTTCACGAGTAGGCGACAGATACCAAGCGTGAACACGACTCGGAGACCAGCAAGCAAACCCTCATACTCGGCCACGTTATTCGTGGTCGGGAAGTCAATCTACAGTGCATACTGCAGGCATTCTCCAGTTGGTGAAGTCAGTTTCGGCATGGGGCTAGTCGGCTGTGGAGCCTCCAGCTCAGGACGCCTGTCATCCGACTTGAGCGAAAAGGTCTAGCCCCCGGTCACGGCGCTTCTAAATATAATCAACAACCGAAAACGTTAGTCGTAATTTGCCTTTACTGAAACTAACCTTTTGCCTTTTTGCTCGCATCGTCCGGGACCTAGAGGAGCGATTGGTCCGGTCAGAGCAGGAGCAGGGAACCGACTTCGAGGCGAAGAGGTCTCGAATGGCTGAATGCAGATAGCCTGCTAAACTGACTTAACACTTTTTGATTAGTAACTGTGTTTAATCTATGTGTTTTGTTTTCTGAAAGTTAATCATTTTTGAAATTAACTGCATTGTGAATTTTGTCGGATGCAAAGGTTTTCGAGGATTTAGTCGAACTTCGTGTCCACCTTCCTTGACTTGGGTTTACGAGTTGCGCCGTATGCCACTGACTGCGATTGACCAGGCCTGAGGTTTAGTCGGATGAAGGTCTCAGAGGCTCCTCGTCATCAGTAAACACGATAAGGGGTCTTCGCATAGTCTGTCATAGCCATAGCAGCAACCCGCGTTCCCTTGTCGAAGGGGTATTGGACACTAGTTAGTGAACCTCTCGTAACCCTTGCTCTGACGACATTGCACTCTATCCGGGACGCCTTCTGTTCAAAGTAGTTGGAGTGGCCGGTAAGCGTACGATTTTGTTGGCCTAGTCATACTTGTACCTTCTCTTCTTCCCTTGCTCGGAATCAGGGAACTTTGCTACGGAAACCGGGGAGTTTGGTCAGCCAGGCTTTAGGTCTAGTTAGGTGGGGGCTCAGTGGCTTCCCCTGTCACCTGTAGACACGTTAAGGGGCTTTCCTCTCATCCCAGATGGTTGCAGCGTGGAACCCTTTTCCCTTTGCTTAGGTTGGGTTGTTGGTACGTGCATGTGTACGCCAGTTTTTTGCTTGATGCCACATACTTATCCAGCCCCCAACTGTCTTATTCGAGAAGTTTCTCTGATAGGCAGTCTGAACAAATAAATATCAAACTAGGAACTTGATATTTAAAAAACTGTGAACTGACTGAAGCATCATTTACAAGTTACTGTAAGAAAAAACTATTAGGAAAAACTAGAAGTAAAAACATCACCTCCTCCTCTCGAGTTGTCGTTGGTTGCTCCAGAAACTCTCGTGCTCTTGTCGTGACCCGCTGAAAAACCTTGTCGAGTGCGCGTGCTAGGCGACGGCGCCTGGAGCGTCTTATCATCGGCTTGTTCGTAGCTTGACGACTTGAGGCTGGAGCTGGCGCAACCTGAGACGGACTGGCGGTCTGAGGGGTGATGACTGTGCGATCTTACCAAAGGTGCTTGCAGGAGGAACTCTCCAAGGGGACTCGACTATCTCTTTACTGTTAACTCAAGCGACCTGGATCGGGCGACTTCTCCTCTGGAGCCATTGTCCTGCTGAGGAGAAAGCCATTTTTGCCCCGGTTCCGAACTAGTCGTAGAATCTGCTCTCCGACTTGGAGGGGGTGTTTTCCGAAGTCGTCGCTCGTAGTTGCGGTGGGGGTCTTGCTGATGCGGGGATGCGCATAGCAGCGTCGAAGTTTGCTTCCCTACTTGGGAGTTGATGCTTTTCTGTGAGGTTGACGTGCTGTTCCTTCCGGCGAGACCTGGTCTTGGAATGTCATCCTTCTCCATCTAATTCCTATTGTCAGAGAGGGCTCTTCCCTCGGTTGGAGCTGTGTGTCACCGATTGGAGTCGAGAAGACTCGGCTTGGGCTTGGGCCTGCTGTAGTTTAGCCCCCAGTCATTGTAGCCACTGTACTCCATCACTGTCGTCAAATCTGCCGCCGGTGGTCGTGACAGCAGATTGTGCACCTCGGCGAGTCTTCGAGCAGTTCGGGACACATATACCCCCGTCCCTTGAGGGTTCTGTCTACTGCCGTAGGCATATTCCCGTTCCTACGGGGAGTAGCCGTTGGGCTTCGATGTTATGAGCCCCCATGCTGATCTGGGTCCTTGAGATCTTTTCCGACCATCATGGATCGCGAGAACCACTCGAGGGTCTGAATTAGATGAGGTGTAGTTCCACTCCATCGGGAGGGATACTGTGATTGAGATCTTGATCGCTTGGTCGATCAGACGTTGCAGGCGACAGTCCGGACATCGGGCTGGTCGCTCGTGCCTGGGAATTGTCGGTTAGCACCAACGTTCCTCCGAAGGCCCTGGCGCACTCAGTCCTGAAGTGATCAGCTTCGCAATTCGAGTACTCACCAGGGGCGTATTCTCCAAGATCTACGCGGTCAGATACCGGGTACAGATCTATCTAGCCGGAGTTGTCGTAGAACCCCAGATCTGAGTACCCAGTATGTCACGTGAGAGCGATCGAATCCCCTGCCGAACCTGCTTCTTCCTCCTCGGGTCGAAGCGAGGAGGGCCATGCAGTCGGCGTCATGGGCTGATCGCGACTAGTTGCACATCTTGCTGACTCTGATACTTCCTTGACGGCTTGAGTCGGAGAGGTCCCCACGGTCGGCGCCATCTATCGACGATCGATAAACCGCCGATCTTACGGTATTCGTGGAATGTGTATGTATGAGGGGTAGGGACCGCTAGGGCACAAGGCCAGAGGTATAATGGCAAGGAAAATGCCCTTTTTATACAGGTTCGAGCCTCCCTCAGGATAACAACACTACGTCCTGTTCGTATATATTCAATGGAGAAATGTCTTACAAGGGAATCTAGAAGTTAGTGGCTATCCTAGGCCTAATCGTAGACTAATCTGGCTAATTCCGCTACTCTCGACTCCTGCGAGGTGATGGGGCTTCAGGATCTGGATTGGCCTTCTGGATCTAACATCCCTTGTCGATCTAACTTGACTTGTCCTCCTCTATGGGATTACTGATCCTTTTATAGGGGGTTCATCTAGTCGTACCGTACATGGACTTACGTCCGAGTAGGACTCTGGCTTCCTTAAACATCAGGATGAACTTCATAGTTTAAGGGATATCTTTCCTCCTGCTTAGAGGTTACCTTATCATCCTGGGATCCTTACCGGATACGGGGTATACTTCGGTAATCTAGAGAATCATATATCAGATACTTCCTAATATACGGGATACTATACTATTCATCGTCAGAACTCCTTTATGATTTCTGGGTCATATCCTTGCTGAAGATTGCAAATGAATTCCAGACCTGAGGCTTGGATCAGAGATGGCAAAGTCCTCAGTCTGGAGTCAGTCAGAGCCGACCAATCTATGGCCTTGCAATCGATAAACCCTTTTGAAGAAAGGATCTCATGATAAACACCCCTTTGAAGATTATTGTGAAATCTGGGGTCAGAGCAAGATGGATCCAGGTATTCCTTATCTTCACTGAAGTATGGGTAGGTTGACCTCATCTTGATGAAGACACTTGTGCTCATTGAGGCAACCTTGCTCTTGGACTTCTTAGTGTCACTCTTGGGAAGCTTCTTTGCTGCAGCTCTTGAAATGAATTGCATCTGATTAGCCTCAGTCCTCAGAGCATAGGAGAATATGTAATGATACTTGGTTTCTAAATCTTCTGCAGCTACTGAGGGACTGGGTGAGCTATCTTCTTGTTCAGCTTCTTCTTCCTCTTCTTCATTAACTGATTCTGCACTGGGGGATGAGCTTTCAGCCTGGTAATCTTCATCAGAATCAGCTCTTGGTTCTCTAGCCCTAGGTGGAGTCACTGACACTCCTCTTCCATCATCTAATTGGCTTTCAGAGCTTTCTTCTTTGTCAGCTGAGCCACTTGCCTGTGCCACAGGTGAGGACACTGGTGCTTGAGCACTGGGAGAAGCGGCTGCTGGTTCAGCTGACAGTGACACAGGTGATGGAGACAGGTGAGGTTCTTGGGCTTGAACTTCTTCTGCCTGAGGCACAGCTGGTTGAGGCAGCTGTGGACTAGTAGACTTGGCAGCTTCTAAAGGCTTCACTGATCTAGCCTTTGGAGATGATGAAGGCACATGGGCCTCTTTTGCAGCTTGCTCTTCTGCCTCAGATATTAGGAATTGAAATGGAAACATTGGATTCTGCACATCCAGGGAGGAAAGTGTGTCCACACTTGTAGAGCTCAGAGTTCTTCTGCTCCTCCGCTGGTATGTCTGCAGATTAGACTTGGCTGGGCTGGCCACCTGTGACACAGGTGATGGCATCTCCTTCTTCAATTCTTTGAGTGCTTCCTTTTGTTTATCAACCTGATCTTTGACTGATGGCTTGGAGCTCTGTGTGGTTTCTGAGATGATCTCAACATCTGCCTCTGGCTGCTTCTTGGCTAGTGGTTCTTCAATGACCACAACTATGTCAGACCTTTTTTTCTTGACACTTGGTGAAGATGGGGCTGTAGAAATTGATCTGACTGCACTAGAGATCTGGCCCTGCTTGAGTTTCACTTCAGCCATCAAGGCTATTTTCTCAGGGCCTCGAGGCATGTTCATAGCTTTGCCCAACATCTCATTTATTTCTTCAAGAAGAAATCTGTCTCTGTCATCTGAACTCAGACCTTTGGGAATTGTTCTTAGAGAAGGAACAGATGACCTAGCTGTTCTGAATTCTGGTGAAAGCATACCTCACTTGAGCCTGATCTCAGTTTGCACAGATTGTCTCTCAAGACCACTTGGTAGAGAGTTGGCTTTCTTGATCAATTCACTGATCTGTTGAATGAGATGCCTATCTCTGGCATCAGCGTGTTTGAGCTCAACCGGTTTGTGATAAGGCACTGTCAGACAGCTGGTGGAGAAGTTCTTTTGCTTCTCAAGAATTTGCCTTCTCAACTCAACCTCAGCAGCATATGAAGTGGCTGACTTTAATTGTTTGTGCAAATCTGTAATTTCTTCCATGAGAGCTCTGTCTTCTTTTGATGGTTCAGGGATTGCCATGGAAACTGGCCTAGAAGCCTCTGAGAGCTCAAAGCTTTTAGCAGTATATATAGTTGTCAGCTGCTTTTTGACTGCCTCATCAGTTTCAGTGCTAATTTGCTCTGTCAGCTTGTCCAACTCATCAAGGATAAGCTTGTCATGTTCAAGATCTTCTTGAGACACTTGAGGCTCTGGGGCAGGCTCTCTGATTGTAAGTGTGCCCCTAGGCAACACTACATCTGCAATTGAGGGTTTTGATCCCTTCTTTACTGTTTTCTTGGCTTTCTTGGCAGCCTCCTTTCCCAACGAGGTGTGAACAATATCAGATGAGGATCTTGTCCTCTTGGCCGGAGCACGTTGAGCAGAGCTGGACTGACCAGCCTGAGAAACAGTAGCTGAAGCTTTCTTGGCAACAGCTCTCCTCTGCCTGTAAGCCATTTGGCTTGCCCTTCTTCTCTCAGCAACCTCCTCTTTTTGTCTCAGCCTTTCTCTTTCTTGATCAGAGTCTAAAATATTGATTTCTTTGCTGGACTCCTCTGGATCTGACCACTTGAGCCCACTGTCTGCTCTCTCATAATCTGAAGACATCTGAAGAAACAAGATAGATAAGACAGAATGTAGGTAAGATGTGTTCCTGAGATGCAGAAGATAGTAGCTGTGTCAGATACCTGTGTGAGGATGAGGTGATACAGGTGGGTACTTAGTGACAACCGAGATCTCTGCCTGTGGAATAGGCTTGCCTATGTGACAGGTGAGACTCTAGCGGTGACACAGCTACGTGCAGAGGCGGACGGCAGATTTTAGAAAACTAGGGTTTTACTGTTTTTGCCGTTTAATTTTGAGCAAGATTAGTTCTGGAAGATGACCATGAGCTAAACCAACCCTAAACACTAACAATGCACTACTTGATTAGGCTTTAGAGCAAGTTCATGAGCCCGATGAAAGAATAAGTGCAAAGTAGGGCTAGCGGAAGCTTACTTTGATCAATAGATTGATAATGCGCGGATGAATCGGTGCTTGAGCTCCACGGAAAGCTTTCTCCGATGCGTCGAAAGGTTTTCGAGGGGCGGAATCCACGATTTCATCGAAAACTCAGAGTTTTGGCGCAAGGCGGAAGTTGGGGTTTTCAGTTGAACGTGAAGTCAGCGGAAACGTATCGACGCCTTATATAGGCCGAAAGGGTATATGGTGGTTGTGTCACAGCTGAGTGAAGGACCTGTGTCACAGCTGAGTGAACCTGTGACCTACGGAGTTCAAAAGCAATCACCTGAGACACAGATGGGAAACTCAGGTGACAAGATTTTCATCTATGGAACACCAAGGTAGAGAGAGTTGGATAAGAAATAAAGCACTTGCACACTAACAGAGAGACCTTATGAAATCTTCTCAATATCAGTTTGCCAAAAATTCAATCAAGCAGAACTAAAACTGAAAAGAGTTGATTAAAAAAAGTTCTCAACTCTAAGCATAGCACACACCTGTGACACAGGTGAATAAAACAGGTGAACAGATAGACAGAAAAACATAGCAAGAACATGTGAGCAGAACACCAAGCCAACCTTTTATTGCAAGTTAGAGACATAAATGATATTCAATTCACTCCTCAGAGCACAGAACCTAGTCTCATCTAAAGGCTTGGTGAAAATATCAGCTAATTATTTTTCAGTCCTTACATGACACAGCTGTATATCTCCTTTTTTCACATGGTCTCTAAGGAAGTGGTGTCTCACTTCTATGTGTTTGGATCTTTGGTGGTGCACTGGGTTATTGGCTAACTTAATTGTACTTTCATTATCACAGAAGAGGGGTACTTGATTAAGAGATATGTTGAAATCTTTCAAGGTCTGCCTCATCCATAATAATTGAGCACAACAACTACCAGCAGCTATATACTCAGCTTCTGCAGTGGAAAGGGCTACTGAGTTTTGTTTCTTGGATGACCAGGACACTAAGGAATGACCTAGCAATTGGTAAGTACCAGAGGTACTTTTTTGGTCAACCTTACACCCTACATAGTCACTATCAGAATAGCCAACTAGCTCAAAATTTACACCTTTAGGATACCATAAACCAAACCATGATGTTTGAATCAAATATCTCAGTATCCTGCGTACTGCCACTCTGTGACAGTCCTTAGGGTTAGCTTGGAATCTTGCACACATGCATACACTCAATATTATATCTGGCCTAGATGCACATAAGTATAGCAAGGAGCCTATCATGGATCTAAATTCCTTTTGATCAGCAGACTTACCTTCAGTGTTTAAATCCAAATGACCATTTGTTTGCATGGGAGTGTGAATAAGCTTTAAATCCTTCATGCCAAACTTGGTGATGATGTCCTTGGTGAATTTTTCTTGAGAGATGAAAGTATCTTCTTTGAGTTGTTTGATTTGAAGTCCTAGGAAGTACTTGAGCTCACCATCTAGAGACATCTCAAACCTCTTGGTCATCATCTGGCTAAACTCATCACTCATAGAGCAGTTAGTACTGCCAAATATTATGTCATCGACATATATTTGGCACACAAATAAATAATTTCTATTTTTCTTAGTGAATAGAGTTGTGTCTACTAAGCCCATTTTAAATCCATTGCCGATCAGAAATTCTTTCAATGTGTCATACCATGCTCTAGGTGCTTGCTTTAGGCCATATAGTGCCTTGTTCAGTTTATAAACATGATAAGGTTTCTTAGCATCTTCAAAGCCAGGTGGCTGCTTAACATATACTAGTTCAGAAAGTTTACCATTTAGAAAAGCAGACTTCACATCCATTTGGTAAAGCTTGATGTTATGATGAATAGCATATCCAAGGAGGATCCTGATGGCTTCAAGTCTTGCCACTGGAGCAAAGCTTTCTCCAAAGTCCAGGCCCTCATCCTGTGTGAACCCTTGAGTCACAAGTCTGGCTTTGTACCTTACCACTTGTCTATTGGTGTCTTGTTTGTTCCTGAAGACCCACTTTGTTCCAATCACATTATGATCATTGGGTCTTTCAACCAGGGACCAAACTTGGTTTCTCTCAAACTGATTCAGCTCTTCATGCATTGCATTTATTCAGTCAGCATCCATGAGAGCTTCCTTTATGTTTCTGGGTTCAACACTAGAAACAAAGGAGTAATGTTCACAGAAATTAGCAATTCGAGAACGAGTAGTCATTCCCCTATTAATGGCACCGATGATTTTGTCTACAGGGTGATCCTTCTGCAGCCTGCTGATCACAAGGGGATCTGGGTTAACTGCCTGTGTCACAGCTGTTGGAGTTGCCTATGACACAGTTGGCTCTTCCTGTGACACAGCTGGCTGAGTCAGCTCCTCTGCATCCAGTTGATCATTGGATGGATTGTACTCGAACTCAATATCTTGGAATCCAATATCTTCACCCAGTGATGGAGAGAGAGGTTCTTGATCAATTGGTGAGGCAGCTTCCTCCTTGATGGTGGGTCTGATCTCACCAGTGGATTTCTTTTGAATGTCCTCATTCCCTACATCGTTAGCAACCTGCTCTCCTTGAGAGCCATAAGACTCATCAAAATCCATATCTATAGATTCTTTAACAACCTTTGTGGAGGTGTTAAAAATTCTATAGGCATGGGAGTTAGTGGAATAACCAAGGAATATGCCAACATCAGATTTAGCTTCAAACTTAGTAAGGCGTTTGCCTTTTCTCAAGATGTAGCACTTACAACCGAATACTCTGAAGTATGAGACATTTGTCTTGGAGTTGGTGAGCAGCTCGTAAGGAGTTTTCTTGAGTAGTGGATGTAGATATAACCTATTGATGGAGTGGCATGCAGTGTTGACAACTTCTGCCCAAAATCTTAGTGAAGTCTTGTACTCGTCTAGTAGTGTCCTTGCCATCTCTATCAGGGTTCTGTTCTTTCTTTCCACTACTCCATTTTGCCGTGGAGCATATGGACTTGAAAGCTCATGCTTGATTCCATGCTTGTCCAGAAATACTTCCACTTTGGAGTTCTTGAACTCAGTCCCATTGTCACTCCTGACCTTCACCAGGTTTACCTTCCACTCATTTTGAATTCTAACAATGAGATGCTTGAATTTCTTGTAAACTTGTGTCTTCTCCTTCAAAAAGAACACCCAAGTATAGCGAGAAAAATCATCTACTATGATAAAGTCATACTTGTTACCTCCCAAGCTCTCATAAGTTATCAGACCAAGAAGGTCAATGTGTATGAGCTCAAAAGAAGTGGTGGTGGTCATGATGGTCTTGGGACGATGAGCAGCTCCAACTTGTTTTCCAGCTTGACATGCACTGCAGGGCTTGTCCTTCTCAAACTTCACCTTTTCTAAGCCTATGACATAGTCATGTTTGCTGAGTTTGTTGAGAAGCTTCATCTCTGCATGTCCTAGCCGTCTGTGCCACAGCCAGCTAACACTGGTCTTGGCCATGAGGCACCATGGAGCTGCTGCAGGCTGTTCATTGAAATTGACAATGTATAATTTTTCAAACCTGCATCCTTTGAATACTTGAGAATCATCAAATAGTTTGGAGGCTATAACCTCATCAGGATAGAAGAGAACTTTCATACCTGTGTCACCCAGCTGTGACACAGACATAAGACTATAGTTTATCTGATCCACAAGCATCACATTAGATAAAGAATGATGTGCAGATATGGCAACTTTACCAATGCCATGTATCTTTCCCTTGGAGTTATCTGCATAGATCACATATTTGCTTAGAAGATTTTCACTTGTGATCTCTACAAACTCCTCTCTGCCTCCTGTCATATGTTGTGTACATCCACTGTCCACAACCCAGTCAGTTTCACTGGAGGCAGTGTCTTGCAAGATTAGTTATGGGGTTTAGGGAACCAAACTTGTTTGGCTCCCTTAGCAGATTTACCATAAGCAGAAACAGCAGTTAATGGGTTAGCAGATCTGTTTGTAACATTGACAGCCTTAGCAACAGATGATATAACATGAATCCTTTTTGGCTGTCTATCACCTACAACCTTAGACAAAGGGGTTAGTTGACTGTGTGAGTTGCCGGTGACACCGGTGGGTACACAGCTATGTAGTATACCTGTGACACAGGCAACTGTTACCTTTGGAACCCAGATGGCAGGTAACCACTTTGTCAAATGCTTGCGACCTACATATTTGGCCATAATTTTCCCTTTCTGTCCTTCTGCAGGACATAGGATGGATTGGATGGAATGTTTACTGCATTCCTATTTCTCTGTATATGACCAACAAATTTATTGTCATTTGTACCTGCCTGTCTCACAAATTTAGCTGCAAGATTAAAGTTAGTGACAGCAGCCATTTCATCTTTACTTGCAGAAGAAATATAAAGCAGGCCTTTTCAGCCATCATTCTTCCTTAGCATCTCAGCTCTAATCAGCTGATAATTTTGCATGCCAATGTTGGCAGTGTATAGGCCTTTCCTCATAAGCCTCTTAAGCTCTTCAAGCTCCTCCTTGAGCTTGTTATGTTCAGCTGTATCCACAGAGTTAGCAGCAGTAGAGGTTGAAGCCTCTTTTGAGTTATCAATTGCACAACCTATCGAAGTTAGAACATTTATGCGACTAGCACAATTGATGCATGATTCAATGATAGTAGGAGCAGGCAAGGTGCATCAATGGATATAGTTGAGGGAATATCAATGCACATGGAATGCTTTGCCTTAAACTCCTCATGCTCCTTAATGAGAAGCTCATGAGCTGCCTTGAGCTTTTCATGAGCTATCTCCAGGTTTTCCTGGTCCAACCTAAGGTTTTCCCTATCAACAGAAACCTCGTCACAAGTTTCTCTCAGCTCCTTGAGTTTATCCCTTAAGGATATATTCTCCTTCCTCTCCCTGCCATAAGCCTTATCTGTTCTTTCCAGAATGCCCATTAGTTCAGCATAATCAGGAAAGTCATCTTCAGTAAGTACCTTAGATTCTTTGGCCATGAGGCACAAAGGAACAGAAGTGGATGGCGTCTGATCAGCCTTGGCGTTGATCTCGGAGCTGTGTGACCTGGCTGTGTCACAGCTAGGTGCATCAGCCATGCTGATGGCAATTCCAGCAACCTGACCTTCATCCTCAGACTCTTTCTCTGAACCTGAGTCATCTGATACCCAAGCTTGTCTAACATAGGCTCTAGCAGTGGCCTTGTTCTTGGAATAGGTTGGGTGCTTGTTGAAGGTCTTCTTCTTTCCATGATAGTCCTTCTTCTTCTTGTATTAATTGTTGTCCCTCTTCTTATTTGGACAATCAGTAGCAAAGTGGCCTTCCTTGTCACATTCAAAGTATTTGTTGTCTTTGGACAGCCTCTTCCCTTTGAATCTGTCACTTGACTCGAACTGCTTCTTCTTCTTGTAGAACTTTCTGAAGTTTCTTGTGAGGAGGATAAGTTCATTCTCTTCTCCATTGGTCATCTCCTCATTGAGTTCTTCACTGCTATCACTCTCAAATTGTGATGTTGAAGCAGTGGTCTTCAAAGCAATATTCTTCTTAACAGCTGGGGAAGAGCTTTGCTTACCTTCTTGCTTAAGTTCCATCTCATGTGTTAGAATCCTTCCTAACACTTCAGTGGGCTTCATCTGGTCGAACTCATCTTTCTCCTTCAGCATGAGAACGAGAGTTCTATAGGCTTTAGGAAACACTGACAAGAACTTCTTGATCACATCTTCATCATCTACCCGATTGGAGCCTAGGGCCTTCAACTGGTTGGTGATGATGGTGAGTCTTGAGAACAGGGAGTTGATGTCCTCACCATGCTCATACTCGAATCTCTCTAGTGTTGATTCCAGAAGGCTTCTCTTTGACTTCTTCAGAGTGTTGCTGCCTTCATAGATCTGCTTTAGAGTATCCCAGATATTCTTAGCAGAATCCATGGTGCTGACTCTGTTGAAGTCATGCTCCTGTAGACCCATGAATATGGCAGTGGCAGCCCTAGCATTGTTCTGAATGTTTCTCTTGTCATTTATGCTAGGAGTGATGGTGTCTTCTAACCTGTAACCTATACACACAACCTCCCATACATCTGGATCAATGGTGATAAGATTTATTTGCATCTTTCTTTTCCAGAAGGCACAGTTAGTTCCATTAAAGACAGGTATTTTACCCTCATAGCCCGACATCCTTTAAACTCTGGCTGTTAGGCCAAATCAAAGAACAACCTGCTCCGATACCAATTGAAAGGACCGAAGGTGCCGACTAGAGGGGGGGTGAATAGGAGGCTAATTAAATTGACTTCTTTTAACTTAGTTTATCAAATTAAGTCTTAGTTAGTTGCAAGGATAACTTAGCTATGTGACAGGTGAACAGCACAGACAATATATGACGTGTAAATTAATACGTAGCTGTCACACAGGTAGCTAACACAGCTAAGCTGAAGACTTAGAAACAGATGAGCAAACCAAACAGCTGTGTAACAGGTAGCTGACACAGGTAAGAGATATGATCTACAGTAACTGTGACATAGCTATGCTAACACGGGTGAAAATGTGATCTATCACAGATAAACCGAATATATCTAAGAACACACAAGCATGCATATATAGCAAGTAAATAGAAGCAACACAATGAGTACTCAGAGAGACAAGGTGTTTTTCGCCAAAGTTCCCTACTCTTTTCAGAGAGGTACGTCTCTGTTGGAGAGGCTACTCCGAAGAGATCGCCAGCACTGAATCGTGCTTATTCTCCGAGTACCTGAATGATCAGGCCTCTTCTTTGCTTGTGGAAGTCCTTTAGCCTTGCAGCAGGTAGACTTCGGATCACCTTCACAAACTACTGGTTCAGCCCACACAAGCTTGGGTGATACCAGCAACTCCTACGCCTGTCTAGGAGTAGGCACTCCAAGAGTAACAGATTCAGTAGCAACAACTGTTGGAGGAACCAATGCTCTTTGCTCAAAGGCTCTAACTCTCTTAGGAAGTTTGGCTTTTCTTCCGAGGTAAGAGGCTTGCAACGGTCGAATATGATTCACTGGTTTGAGCAAGGTTGAGGCCGAAGACCTCCCCTGGTCCCCTATTTATAGGGTTCACAGGCACCTGACCGTTACACTGTTGCCACATAGGATTGAGTGAGTCACCGGTGACATACACCGGTGACACAGCCAGTCACAACGCACAACTATAACCGGCTCAGACAGATCGACACCTGTGTCACCGGAGGCACACACAGGTGAACCCTTAACTGACGTAGCCTAACTACTCAGCCCGATCTTGGCACATCACATACCCTCAGCGCACAACTAACTCTGATCCCTAATGAGGAGAGAACCTCCGACAATCTTCTAACTCGGCAGACAAACTATCGTAGTGCAGATCCCTTAGCATTTACAAACTCTCCCCTGGTACAGAGATGCACCTGAGTCATAGAGCGCTAGACTACCTGTGACACAGCTGCGTCACATCGGTGACTCTAACCTCTAGGGTTTTCTACTGCTAGCACTTCTGAGTGCTAACGCAAGCCAGCCTCACACTTGTGCAAAACTGTTGATACAGGGCCACTGACCTCAAAGCATCAGTGCCACTATCCAACACCCTGAGCATTGAGCAAAAGAACCTCCACAGATCATTACTACTTCATCCCTCTTGATAGTACGGGTGTTTCCTATGGACTCAAGGAAACTAGCAAATCTAGGCTTTACCTGCCACCAACTGTATTCACGGCCCTTGACGTATCAAGCCACCATCACCTTGCTTACAACTCCTTGCACAGCACCGGCTTCCTCACAGCTGCGACACAGCTGCCTAGCACAGCCATTCCCTTGTCCTGGAAACCACCTTTGTACTTTGTGGGTGGTCATCCTTTCCTTGATGACCCTTCTTCCTGGAACCTCTTAAACCTGCTTACACTCATTGTAAACATTAGATTCCAGTTTGAGTTGCCATTAACCATCAAAACCAATTAGGGGCCTAGATGATCTTTCAATATGGCTGTGGCACTTGCTTGGTAGTTTCTTTTTTCTAGATAGCACAAGTGATAGCATATCCTGGATTTGGATTCCTTGGCCTAGTCACTTTGAGGCCTAGGGGAATACAGTTGGGGATCGGTGGCCCTACCGTGGCTTTACAGGAAGCTATGCAACGTTTGCAGACAAACACGGGAAAATTCAAACTTTGGTGGCAGTAGTCTCCTGTTGTATGTTTAGATTTGGGAGCATTTCCCGATATGTCATCCCAAGCGAGGTTTGCCCGAGGTAACTGTAGAAATGGATTTTATTTTGTTTAGTAATGTTTCATAAGCTAATCCACACGTTTTTTGGTCTTGCAGCAAGATTGGGATGACACTAACCCGAAGGAGTTGCCCGTTGTGGGTGCTCTTTGGACATATGTGGCTTTGGCGAGGACATTCTGGTCAAGGTACATCATGTACTCAAATGAGTTTGACGTGACCACCCAGCACCACGTGAGTATCCAACATGCATTCTTTGTGAACTAGCCCATTTGTTCCACTAACGAGAATACATTATATGATTGAAACAGGTGAACTGGCTCCCTTACGAGCGTCCTGAGTATGAAAGGATTTTGCTTAATCCTATCTACAGGATGGATGAGGACTTACGGAGAAAACGCTCGCCCCTGATTTGCTTCCACCTGGTTGAGTATCACATGCCTCACAGGGTCCGACGCCAGTTTGGAATTATGCAAGACTTCCCTCCTATGGAGTCTAGTATTTCAATAGACCTGCACAACTAAGTGGTGTCACCTTTTACACCTAGATACATACCTATTGTCATGGAAATTGACTTGTTAGTTACATCCCTAACTTGTCCAATAGGTTTGATAGGAGGAATCACTATAGAGACACCATCCGGGCGCACAGGCATCGATACATCGAGGAGTGGGTCAATCGTCAACGGCGTATGCATATTTTCTAGGCACCGCACCTCCCGTCCCATTTCGCCGAATATCTGTAGTGGCTCCATCAGGTATCTAGGGTGAAGCTTAAACGAGCTTTCCACCAGGTAGAGATCGAGAAGGAGGTCACGATTGCTGATTATGGAGATGAGTATGACCACTTCACCAAGATTGGGTCATAGCTCGAGAGGGCCTCCTTTGGATTACATGGTACGGAGTAAATTTTTTGCGTACTACATATGGAGTTATGGGTATTTTCTTCTATTCATCACTACGATATATATATAAATTGCATTGTAGGGAACCCAGTTTGCCCATGTGAGTGCACAGGCTAGGGAAATACTCTCGATACCACCGGGATCAAATAGAGAGATCACAGGTCTTGGGGAATTTATTAGGGTAATTTGTTATCCAGCTTTCAATTTGTTGATGCTTTGTTGATAGCCGTTTATCTGTGTGTCATTTTAAACTTTGCAGGGCATTGGTCGAAAATGTAACGCTTTAGCTGTAAAGCTAAATATTCGTGCCCCCAGGGACGTGGTCTGGCCAAGACCATCTAGTAATGCTTCCTCGCGTCATGCTGCTAGTACAGTCCTGATGGCAGGTAGCAGTTCAACACACACACCAACATCGACGGGTGACGATGAGAACAGCCATGATGGTGCGGGATGGGAGGGATACAAGGATGATGATGATGAGTCTAGCGAAGAAGAGATTGCTGATCATACCGTCCTCTCGCAGATTCTCAGTGCTCCTCTAGCCTCACAGCCATCACAGGTAAATATTGCAATGCAGTACTCACACTACATATGTTTCATTATTTTAATTGCTGACAATATATGCTTCACCTCTTTGTAGTCCACATCCACCCAAGGAGGATAGAAGTGTGTTGATCCTAGTGGCGTCATGGATGGGCCAAGGTGGGAAAAGATGAAAAAGGCCACTAAAAGGTGGACACTGTCCTCCAGCGAACGCAAGAAGACGCGTTAAACCTTGTAGCTAGCTATTGTGTCCATTGAACTATCTATTTGAGTATTTGTCACTTTGGTCATGTACTTCATATTTATCTATTTGATCATGCGAATTATCACCTTCTTTCTATTTGTGTTAGTACTTAGCTATTTGATCATGGGAATACTACCTATTTTATCATGTGAATACTCTAATACCGGTTGACAGTAACAATATTACAACTAGATTCTGCTGCTTCTGGTCCTAATGGTTGCGGCGCTGCCAGGTTTGGCCTGACAACCTATCCTTGCAGCACCGCCAAGTTTGGTGCCTCAAAGCCTTGCGGCGCCACCAGCTTTGGCGATGCAAGGCCTAGCTATGGTGCCGCTAGGTTTGGCGTCTGAAGATAGTACCCACGAGATATGAGTTTGTCATTCTCACTCAAAAAATGTAAGTGACTGTAAAGCAAGTGCCCACAACAAGATCAATCCATATTACCGAGAAATTGGATGGATCGATCGTTAGCCTCAATCAAATAGTCTAGCTAATTGATTCAAGAAGAGCGGCTCCTTAGATTTCAAGGAATCCCGTCTAATAAATGCAAAGTACAATGAGCATAAAGAGAAATAAAGAGAGTACCTAACATAATATAATACAAACAGTACAATGACAAATGTCATGGTCCGAACTATGGATTTAAAGTTTACATTCCAATATACGTTAAGCACATAACCTCTACCGTGTGCAACGTGGCCACTTCCCCTTCCTAACACCCTTTGGGCCGGCTTCCTCTCGCTTTCTACTTCCCCATCACACTCTCTCGCTACAATTTCCTCTCGTCGCTGAAAGAGCATGTAGGCCCCAAGTTGGTTTTGATGGTTAATGGCAACCCAAGAGGCACACTCACCATCAGAGAACCTGTTCCAGAATCCCAAATATCTCAAGAAGATCTTGAGAATGATAAGCTGATTCTGGAGGAGTTGGATAGGCTGGCAGCTCAAATGAGAGAAACAACTGATGAAACAGTAAAGAAGCAGTTATCCACCATATACACAGCCAAAAGCTTTGAGCTTTCAGAGATGTCAAGGCCTGTATCTATGGCAATTCCAGAACCATCAGAAGCAGATAAGGCCATTTTGAGGGAGATTGCTAATTTACACAAGCAAATGCAATCAGGCAAATCTTCTTCAGAAGAAGTAGAGTTGAGAAAGAAGATTCTTGAGAAGCAGGATCAACTTTCAACTAAATGCTTGGCAGAAGGGTCACACAAACCTCTGAACTTCAGCATACTGATGCTAGAGATAGGCATCTCATCCTTTTAATCAGTGAGTTAACCAAGAAGGCTAACACTCTGCCAAGAGGCCTTGAGAAGTCTTCCATACTGATGAAAGTGTAAGTTGTAAGAACATACTGCCCATATCTAAAATTAAAATCTGTGCACTAGCCTGATAGAAGCAAATCTATTATGCACAGCCTCAGGGGGAGTATTCTCTAACAACCTGCACATGTATCTTCTATTCAAATCGTTATGCAAATTTGTTGAACGGGTTGCCACTAACCACCAAAAAGGGGGAGATTCAAAGAGCATCTAGGCCCCAAGTTGGTTTTGATGGTTAATGGTAATTCAAACTGGAATCTAACGTTTACATTGAGTGTAGGCAGGTTAGTAGGTTCCAGGAAGAAGGGTCATCAGGGAAAGGATGACCACCAAAAAAGGTACAAGGGTGGTTTCCAGGACTAAGGAATGGCTGTGCTAGGCAGCTGTGCCACAGCTGTGAAGAAAACCGGTGCTGTGCAAGGAGTTGCAAGCAAGGTGATGGTGGCTTGATGCGTCAAGGGCCGTGACAGCAGTTGGTGGGTAGATAAAGCCTAGATTTGCTAGTTTCTTTGAGTCCATAGGAAAAACCCGTACTATCAAGAGGGATGATGCAATAATGATCTGTGGAGGTTCTAATTGCTCAATGCTAGGATGTTGGATAGTGGCACTAATGCTTTGAGGTTAGTGGCCCTGTGTCAACAGTTTTACACAAGTGTGAAACTAGTTTTGTGCTTGCACTCTGCAGTGCTAGCAGTAGAAAACCCTAGGGGTTAGAGTCACCGGTGTGACACAGCTGTGTCACAGGTGGTCTAGCGCTCTATGACTCAGGTACATCTCTGTACCAGGGGAGAGCTTGTATACGCTAAGGAACCTGCGCTACGATGGCTTGTCTGCTGAGTCAGATGGCTGTCGGTGCTTCTCTCCTTATTAGGTTTCAGAGAGTGTTGTATGCTGAGGGCATGTCGTGTGCCAGGACCGGGCTGAGTAGTGCTGCTACGTCAATTATAGGTTGGGCGTAGTGTGTAGCTGTGTCACCGGTGCCTGTCACCGGTGGCTCACTTAATCCTACGTGGTAACAGTGTAACGGTCGGGTTCCTGTGAACCCTATATATAGGGGACCAGGGGAGGTCTTCGACCTGAACCAACCAACCTTTACCAATCCAGTGAATCATATTCAACCGTTGCAAAGCCTCTTCCCACCGAACAAAAGCATAAGTTTCCTAAGTGTCAGTTCGGGAGAGTTAGAGTTCTTGAGCAAAGAGCATTGGTTCCTCCAAGAGTTGTTGCTGCTGAATCTATTACTCTTGGAGTGTCTACTCCTAGACGGGTGTAGGAGTCGCTAGTATCACCCAAGCTTGTGTGGGCTGAACCAGACGTTTGTGAAAGTGAATCGAAGTCTACCTGCTGCAAGCAAAAGGACTTCCACAAGCAAAGGAAGAGGCCTGAACATCAGGTACTCGGAGAACAAGCACGATTTGGTGCTGGCGATCTCTTCGGAGTAGCCTCTCCAACGGAGACGTACCACTCTGTGAAGAGCTGGGAACTTCGGTGAAAAATACACTGTCTCCTTGAGTACTTTCCTGTATTGTCTTTAGCTTCCTGCTTGCTTGCTTGCTTGTGAGATCTTAGACTTATTCTGTTCATCTGTTATAGATCTCCTTTATATGTGTTTCATTAGCTGTGTTTCAGTTGCTATATATTTTATCTCACACCTGAGTCAGTTACTGTTACACAGGCACATTGATTGCTCATCATTTACTAAGTCCTTAGAACACCTGTGTTAGGCACCTGTGTGACAGCTGCATGCTAATTTACACATCATCTGTTGCCTGTGTCACTCACCTGTCACACAGCTAGCTAACCCTAGTTTCTGTTTAAGGCTTAACCTGTTCAATCCAGTTAAAAGAAGTAATTTTTGTTAGCCTCCTATTCACCCCCCTCTAGTCGGCACCTTCGGTCCTTTCAGTCGCGGACGCTTCACCTCAAGCTCCTCCTGCCATTCCTTATGACGTTGCCTAAGGTCCTCATTACACTGCTTACAAAGCGCGACATAAACTTTATTACTTTGCCACGTCAATCCACTCCTCAAAATCACATGCTGGAGGCATGAATTCCTAAAATAGGAGGTTAGCACACGCCGAGACATATTATAATTTTCATACCGGTTACAGGTTAACTTATATTGTTAGGTTACTTACGAAATTGCCGGAGCGTCGAAGGGCTGCTGGTTGATCAAACTTCTAGTTTGCACACATCCAATACGTCTGATGGTACGTGTCATATGCGTCAAATAAGACCATCATACATGGGTCAACGCACCAACACGTCGGCTGCACACCGGGTTTTGCACGACCATCTATCGTATTCCAAAATTTCAAAAAATTAAATTATTCCTAACAAAATATGTTAATATAACAAAGTGCATTCCTCAGCTGTGGCGCCAATATGCGTGGCGCCACAGGGGTGGCCACGTCATCACACCACAACATCTCGGCCACCACGGTGCCAAGGTCTACAACGCCATTGATCTTGGTATCATAGTGTTTCTGTGACGCCGATGTTTATGGATCGAAAAGAGTTAAAATTGAAAATAATTTTTCCGTAGAATTACTTATAAAATAATGATACAAAATATTATTATATAAAATATTTCCACATCTTTTCCCTTTTTGTCTATTTTCTTCGCCGCTTCCCATTGTGAGTCACGCACATATAGCTGCGGCCAGTTTTTCTCTACCATTCTGGCCTGCCCGCAAGCAAGATGGGCCATTTTCCTTTCATGTTCTCTTTTAAACTGCTTTAAGGCCTTCTCTCTCGTTTTTGCTCCTCTTATGTGACTTTTGGTTCAACGATAGCATTAAAAAATATGAAAAGGTACTTGTGGACTTTTTACACGGATAATACATACTTTCTACTTCAAAAATCACAAGATTTCTACTAGAAACTTCTAGCTTTCTACTTGTGTAGTACGAACTTTCTATTTTGTAATTACGAACTTTTTACTTAGATAATGTAGACATTCTACTTAAAATAATAAACTAATATAGACTTTCTATTCATGAACCACAAATTTTCCTTTTAGGAACCGTAAATCGGGTAATATGAACTTTATACTAAGAACAATATAATTCTTTAGAAGTTTAAAATAAAATAAGTAAAACACATTAATATAATTCTTTTAGCTATAGCGCACACCTTAATCCTAAAGCAATACTCTCTCCGTCCCAAAATGTAAGGCATATTTTATTTGGTTAAGATAAGGCTTTGACCAATAATTACTCTATTAATATGTGATTTATGTGATACAAAGTCACAATCATAAGTAAGTACTTTTAAATACGAATCTCATGACATCAATCTTATATCACACATATTATATACTAATGGAGTAATTGTTGGTCAAAACCTTGTCTTAACTAAATAAAATACGCCTTACATTTGAAACGGAGGGAGTATAGTATAAACTAGAAAACTGGCGTATCTACCATTGCCTTGTGACATGAGACACACCGAGACCTGAAAAAGGAACAGGTCAAAAGGTTTGACCTTCCCATTTGCTAGGCTGGCACAAGAAAAGAGGAGATATGGTGGGCTGTGCGAAAAGAATGGAAATCTTGTGTGCGTAAAAGTCAGAAGAGAACGTCTCATGCACTATGTCGGATTCGACCGTTGCGACAACTGCTCATAAATTTTTTATTTTTTTGCGAAGCATAAATTATCATTTTTTGGTTTCATACCTACTTAAATATAGACATGAAGTAAATGAGCACTGAATATTTTCTACAAATGGTGAGTCTCTCATAGAACTGGAGTTGGGGTGAATCGATGTAGGTGAAAACGCATGTGACCTCACATATGGTATGCATTAACGGAATACTTGACTAGTGGAGAACCCTATAGGATGATTTCTGTTGTGTTTTGGTCATATTCTGGGAGGTGTTAATTGTGGTAAAAAGAATTATTCCTCTATCCAAGTATATAAGACGTATCTTTATTATCAAAGTTCAAGCTTTAACCGTCAAATTACTTCTACAATATTTTGTGAATAGCTACAAAACCATAATCATAAGAAAGTGATTTTTGAATACGAATTCAATGATATCAGTATTGTGACTAGTAGCCCATATATTATTAGATTAATTACTGATCAAAACTTAAATTAAAAAATAAATATGCCTTATATACCTAAATAGGGAAGTAATGTTTATTATGCAATAGAAAGAACTCTTTTGTGTTTCCATATATTTTATAAAACAAAAAATAAACAAACAATTTAAGACCCTCGCTACTAGAGGCTGCTATTTTCCCCGTTGAATTCAAATATATAGTCAAATTTTAGTTTGGATTTTTCCTATTAAATATGTCTTTCTATATTGGATATGTGTATTGAAACATATCAAAATTTAAATTAATGCATGCCTTGTACCCTCGTGGGATGAGTCATAAATGTGAAGATGTAGATCTAAGAACTGAAGGCTCTGTGATGGATTATGTCAACACCAAGGTGCTTGTGTGTAGATATATCGATTATGTCTACAACGACACTAATACGTACAGAGAGAGAGCACTACTCCGCACATTATAATTATAATCCTTGTGTAATTTTTTGCAAGGATACGCTTTTAATTATTTTCTATTTTAGTCATCTCGGACATCTATAAAGACATGACGTTATGTGAGAGCCTGAACTTAACTTCCAGACCTTCTCTGTGTATCTCCTCATCAGTCCAGGATCAAGCTGATGAACACAGGCGAATTGATATCACTGCACACATCACGAAACATTTTAGAAACATAAACAAATGAGTTATAGCAGCGATATGACTAAATAAAGTAACTAGGACTTATGTCCCTTACCATTCAGAAACACAGCGGAAAATAAAGCATAGATGTCTCCATCTCAACCACAGGTAGTCGACGGAGGCCACGTGACCTAAACCTCAGCATTGACGTAGAAGATACCTCATAGTCTTCATCGTCCTGATAGATATCTGAACACGTCCAACAAACAACATGCTTGATGAGTACTTCACATACCCAGCGTGCCCCCTCATTAGCAAACTTACGACTACATGCAGGCTTAAGCAAAGGAAGGGTTTTATAGCTCTTTTACATAAAAGCAGCTTTGGTTGTAATAGTACAATAATTTCGAAGGCATCATTTGATGAAAACTAGTTTTAATATCAGGGGTGTTTCTCATAAATGTGAGGGTCCACGACCAACACATGCGAGTAAGGCATCCGGCCTAAACTCGTCCATAGGTTCCAACCACCTTTTCCACATTTCCAGAATTGGGGTAGAGAAAATTAGCAAGGGGGAGAAAGACAGGTCCTTTCATTAGGAATGAGTTATGTGCCATCCATGACCGTGGATACGGCTAATCGATTAGTTTGACACTCTATAGAGGTTGTACACTTTACCCACATGACACAATCTCGCCTTGTTACCTACTAGTGGCCACTGGTCGAGTACACACCCATCGATGTACCGGCAGGAAGATCGTGACGAGGTCTTTTAGCTAATCTCCTCCCGATGCGACATGCCCACCGGGTCTGACACGGAGTTGAGAGTACGTCCCCACCCTCCGGCCTCCCATCTGTGCCGAGATCCTCATAGCTACATCCACCCTTCTGCGGTACGGCTATGTCGACATCAAGACTCGACTAACCTACTTAACCAAGCCAGTGCCCATATAGCATGTGGTCGTACTGTTTTCACACTTCTCAAAATCATGACTTTGGCCTTATTTGATACGGACGACCAATAGCTTTTTCAACTCATAAAGAACGACCATTTGCTCCTTCAACTCATGATTCAGCGGTCGCCCATACCTTTTAGATGTTAAGTATCACCCAGAGTAGAATAGGAAGAATAGAGAGAGAGAGAGAACAACGGGCATCCGGCCCTAGCTCAGCGAGTTCAACAAAGTTTCAATAGTGATATCAATGATCCGAAGATCGTTCCTCCGAGGAGGCAAGGTAGAAGCATCCTAAGGATAATTAAGCATGGCTAAGCATTTCTCTACTCTATTATGAATATTAAAATAATCTAGTCAGAGTAACAGGTAAAAGGGTGACAAGCGGACAAGGTACATGTGTGTCAATCGACACGCTAGCTACGGGAATAAAACAGCATGCATGTTTATAAAGAATAAAATATAATTACTTTCAAAATATAGGATCAACATGATCAAGAAGAGGGGCATGCCTTCATTGACGAGTTGGTCTTCTTCTGCAGGAACTTGTCCTTACCCAACGTTATTACTTCTTATCTGTCGCAACGGCAATAAAGTGCAAAGCAAATAAATATAACTCCAAATTAGATACCAATGGAAATACCAGAAGAATAGGGCTAGCAAGGTCGGATAGGTGTCGGAGGACAAAGGTGAAGGGATAGGATTGTCGAAAGACAACTAGGAAGGTGTGAGATTATGTATCTCAACCAGATAGAGTACATATACTCGAAGATGGTCTTCCGGATCAGGATCATTCTGGAAAAAGGATAGGTTTATGGGATATAGAATTTGCATGTCAAATGACTAAAGTTAATCCACATGCAAGATAGGGATAGATATGCAATTGGAGATAGGATATTGTTGATGACAATCATAGATCACCCTTACCACCAATCATGGAAACCCGACATACTAGTAAAATAAACATAACCTATCGTACTAATAGACAAGCAAGGTCCTGACATGCTAGTCGGCAAGAAATGATAATAGACGACATGACAATTTATGAACTACGGTGCAACATATAATTAGACACCATGTAACAAGCTAGATAGACTAGGCATGAAATAGAGACTAGTCATGGCGTAGCATAAGATAACATATGATCATGCAGTTGTAATTCTAAAAGGTAATTATAATCCAATAACAACCATTGATCTTGCAAACTATGATTAAACTATATTGTCAAATAATAACTCAGTAAAGATTTATTATTCTGACATATAGACAGTCAATAAATATTAAGTCTAACAATACATATACATATATATGACTATATACAACTACATGATTATACAACATAACATCATGATGAACATGTACAAACTAATTGTGTTCAAACAAATAATTAAACTAGAAACAGGAATACAATAATGTGCTAAACCAATTCCCGGCAATTATTATCTGAAACATGGAATGTGCTATGTATGTATGCATATACATATATTACAATACTTCATATGCAAACCATATGAGATGCATTGTACAAATATGGACTATGTGCGTAATCTTAACCATATTATAAACAGAGGTTAATAACATGACCAATTATTGTATAGCAATCCTTAAATAAACATGAGTTAAACTATAAGAATATATGCACATACCACCATACAATATACATCATGCAATCATAACTACATATGTAGTAAACTTTATATTATTGCATAACATCATGTCATACTCTCATTTAATTCTACACATATATCTTATCATGCTACCTACACATGTTGACATGATGATCCTAATGGTGTTTATTAAACATACATCACGTATGGTTAAAGACATTAACATGGCAGTGAGCAATCATGTGCCATATGCAATAATAATTGGCGTGTGCTAGTAGGCATACTGTAACATCCTGATTTTCAGAGCTTTTCAAAATCTTTTTATCAAAAGTCAGAGTTAGAAATTTTTGTTGTTTATTCTCGAATTAATTAAAGCTTAATTGGAATTTCACAAATTAGACTAGAGTTAATTTAAATTAATCCAACTTGAATTGGATTGGCTTCTCAATTTGGAATATGTCTCCTGGAGTTTTTTCAGAACTTTCGGAGTTCGTTTGGTATTTAATCATGCTCGATTGTTTTTTAATTATTATTTTGGTTTTCTCCTTCTCTCCTTGGCCGCGCCGTCCCGGCCCATCTCCACTTGGCGCCCCGCCACCTCATCCCTCACTTGGGTAGCCACCCCGGCCAGTGCTGCATAACGCAGAATGCACCACTACCCTTTTCCATTAGAGCCAAATATCTTTCCCTCACCCTCCTATAAATACCCTCACACCCTTTTCCCACGAAACCCTAGCCCCCAAACTCCCCACAGCCGCCACCCCACTTTTCTTCCCGTGCAGTTCCTGAACAGCACGTCCCACCTCGGTATTTTCCCAATTCCCGTCGTCTCAGACATCTTTTGGAAAATCCCTTCGGTGAGATTGTGCGCAACCTTTCCCTCTATCTCTCTACAACATTTGGTGAAGATCTAACGGCGCAATCACTGGAAAATCTCCAAATACTAACATACTATTTGCATCTAGATTTTCTGCACATGCATCTAGATTGGAACGACGCCCTCGTCAGCTCGGACATCTGTTTCAAGATCCATTCAGTGGGATCTTGGAAATATTGTCAAGACCATCTCCACATAATTTTAAGGCAATCCAACAGTACAATATTCGGGAAATCAAGTTTCTTCGTGCTGCTATTCGTGTGTAGATTTGACTGTTGCGAACGGTACAGTGGCATTATCACCTCTTTCCCCATTG
Organism: Stipa capillata; assembly: GCA_019208055.1. Lineage (NCBI taxonomy): Eukaryota > Viridiplantae > Streptophyta > Magnoliopsida > Poales > Poaceae > Stipa > Stipa capillata. The sequence goes on along the minus strand of JAGXJF010001204.1, from coordinate 128,297 downwards.
ATCCGATGAATCTTTGAAGAATCCCTTTGGTGAAGTTGTGCCTAGGTATCTATGAACATCTCTGTAAATTTTCTCCTTTATCCATGTAGCCGTTATCGGAATTGATCCATCTCTGACGTGCTATTCGTGGACGTCCAGATTCAATCTGCAGAACGTCTAACTTGTCTGATCTTTTCCCGTTGACTCGGTAAGAAATTCTCCAAAACCCTTGGTAGGATTGTACTTCTGTGTATCTAGTTTCTAACCTAATTGGCGTATTGTGATTTCATGAGCGAGCATCGCGCAGCATCAAAAATCCTCCGGTCTGTCCAGAACCAATCTATGTCTAATCGACCGTTTCATGTTGCGAATGTCGCCATCACCCATATAGTTAATCTCCTGTCATCTTGTGGGCACATTATGCCATTCTTTTCCACCATTAATCTCTATCCAAAATCACCCGCATCACCATATGTTCATCTCTAATGTTTTCATTATTGTTTGATTACTAAATTAAGTAACATGTTATGTTAGCCTTTAGGTCATATAGTTATATGTATGATTGTTTTATATTTATTTTTTTTCCCTTTATATGATCTTCATGCTTAAGAGTTTCTATCATGTTGATCAATTATGTTTAGTTGATTAGTAGGTGTATCCATGTCCATATAGCAACATGTTGCATGTTTACATAATTGAATATAATATGCATATATGCAAATAGTTCTATTTTAATAGCCATTAGATATGAGTTGGTTCGACATGTTAGTTTAATCTTGTTTGTATCATGAATAAAGTTGTTTATGTTAACCAGATTCATGTTGCATGATCAGATGTGTGTACACATATAGTGTGTGATGCATATGTATAATAAAACTTAATATTTGCAAATAACCTATAATACTAGAAGCATAATCTTTGCTAAATTAATAATAATATGACTTACTCCATGTTAGTTGATCCTTGTATAATGTATGCCTATTAGCACACACCGGATTGTTATTGTATGGGGCACACGATTGCTCATTAGCATGTTAATGTCCTTAACCACACATGATGAATGTTTAATAAACACGTTAGGATCATCATGTCACCATGTGTAGGTAACATGATAAGATATATGTGTAGAATTAAATGGGAATATGACATGATGTTATGCAATAATATAAAGTTTACTACATATGTAGTTATGATTGCATGATGTATATTGTATGGTGGTATGTGCATATATTCTTATAGTTTAACTCATGTTTATTTAAGGATTGCTATACAATAATTGGTCATGTTATTAACATCTATTTATAATATGGTTAAGATTATGCACATAGTCCATATTTTACAATGCATCTCATACGGTTTGCATATAAAAATATTATAATATATGTATATGCATACATATATAGCACATTCCATGTTCAGATAATAATTTGCTGGGAATTGGTTTAGCACATTATTATACTCCTGCTTCTAGTTTAATTATTTGTTTGAACACAGCTAAGTTGTATATGTTCATCGTGATCTGATGTTGCATAATCATGTAGTTACATATAGTTATATGTACGTATATATATAATTAGACTTAATATTGTTGACAACCTACATGTTGGAATAATAATCCCTTACTGAATTATTATTATTTAATCATATCGTATGTTAGTTGATGGACATATAATATATATGTAGTAGTATGCATAGCTTGATATCTTATATTACACTCCATAAGGTGGTACACTTCCATAAGGTGGCGTATACTCACACAACATGGTTAACCTTCAGGTATCAATTATAATATATGCATATATGTTGCTAATAATTATTCTTTACTAAAATATTGTTATTATTATGTGTAGTACGTGTAGATTGATTGCTGCATTGTATACACACAATAGCATGAGTAGAGTTAATCTTATGTCATAGGTTGCATATATGTATGATGCATGTGATGTAGATGCTAATTGTTATTTGGTCATATAGTTTAATCACCGTTTACATTATTAATGATTGTTATTAGATTGTAACTGCACGATTATATGTTTGGTGCTATGCTATGCCTGCCTAATTTCTATTTCATGCCTAGTCTATCTAGTTTGTTACATGATGTCTAATTATATGTTGCATGGTAGTTCATATAGATTGTCATGTCGTCTATTATCATTTCTAACCAACTAGCATGTCAGGGACCTTGCTTGTGTACTAGTACGATAGGTTATGCTTATTTTACTAGTATGTCGGGTTTCCATGTTTAATCATATGGTTGTGCTATTGTTGTCATCAACCATATCATGTTCCCAGTTACACATCTATCCCTATCTCGCATGTGAATTAACTTGAGTCATTTGACATGCAAATTCTATCCTCCCATAAATCTATCCTTTTCCAGAATGATCTGATCCGGAAGACCATCTTTCGAGTACATGTACTCTATCTGGTTGAGATATATAATATCACACCTTCCTAGTTGTCTTTCGACAATCCTATCCCTTCACCCTTATCATTGACACCTATCCGACCTTGCTAGCCCTATTCTTCCGGTATTTTTATTTGATATTTAATTTGGAGTTATATCATTTGCTTTGCACTTTATTGCCGTTGCGACGAATAGGAAGTAACGATGTTGGATAAGAACAAGTTCCTGTAGAAGAAGACCAACTCGTCAACGAAGGCATGCCCCCTTCTCTTGATCATATTGATCTTATATTTTTTTTAAGTCATTATATTTTGTCAACTGCAAACATGCATGCTGTTTTAATCTAGACCATTACCTTTCCGCTTGTCACTGTTTACCTGATACCCTGAGTAGATTAATATGTTATTATTTCTAAATAGAGTAGAGAAATGCTTAGCCATGCTTAAATAGATCCTTAGGATGTTTTGAGTTGCCTCTTCGGAGAAATCTTTGGATCGATGATCCTTGATATTGAAACTTGTTGTTGAGCTTGCTGAGCTAGGGCCGGATGCCCGTTGATTTCTCTCTCTCTATTCTTCTAAATTCTACTCTGGGTAAAACTTACCATCTAAAATGGTGCGGGCGACAGCTGAATCAATGTTGAAGGAGCATTTGGTTGTCCTACCCGCAGAAAGCCGGTTTAAAGGAACCATTGGTCGTCCGTACCGTTTAAGGCCGAAGTCTTGAAGTTGGAGAATTGTGACAACAGTACAATCACATGCTATATGGGCACTGGCTTGGTCAAGTAGGTTAGTCAGCCTTTGGTGCCGATGTTGCCGTACCGCAGAAGGGGTGGACGTAGCTACGAGGACCCTCGGCACAGATGGGGGGACTGGAGTGTGGGATGTACTCTCAACTCCGGGCCAGACCCGGTGGGCATGTCACACCTTAGGGGGATCTAGCTAAAAGACCTCGTCACGGTCACCTTGCCGACACACCGATGGACGTGTGTACAAGCCTACGTAGCTTGGCATAAGGGGATGATCGTGTCATGTGGGTAAAGTGTACAAACTCTGCAGAGTATTAAAACTAATCGATTACCCGTATCCACGGTCACGGATGACACAAGACTCATTCTTGATGAAAAGGACCTGTCTTTCTCCCCCTTGCTAATTCCCTCTACCCCAGTTCTGGAAATGTGAAAAGGTGGTTGGAACCTATGGATGAGTTTAGACCGGATGCCTTACTCGCATGTGTTGGTCGTGGACCCTCACATTTATGAGAAACACCCCTGATATTAAAACTGATTTAGATCAAAATGCTGCCTTCGAATCTATTATAGTAATTCAACTAAAAGTTGCTTTACGCAAAGAAACCATAGAGCCTTCCTCGAAGCCTTGCATGTAGTATGGTAGGACCATCTGCTGCCAGGTGGCTTGCTGAGTACGTGAAGTACTCATCGAGCATGTTGTTTGTTGGACGTGTTCAGATATCTATCAGGACGATGAAGACTATGAGGAATCTTTTACATCAATGCTGAGGTTTAGGTCATGTGGCCTCCGTTGACTGCCTGTGGTTGAGATGGAGACATCTATGCTTTATTTTTCGCTGTGTTTCTGAACGGTAAGGGACATAAGTCCTAGTTACTTTATCTAGTCATATCGCTGCTATAACTCAATTGTTTATATTTCTAAAATGTTTCGTGATGTGTGCAGTGATATCAATTCGCCTGTGTTCATCAGCTTGATCCTGGACTGATGAGGAGATACACAGGGAGGGTCTGAAAGTTAAGTCCGGATCCTCATACATACATTATAGAAGATCAACTAACATGGAGTATGTCATATTAATATTAGTTTAGCAAAGATTATGCTTCTACTACTATAGGTTATTTGCAATATTAAGTTCAGTTATACATAGGCATCAGACACTATATGTATAGAGGCATATAATCATGCAGTATGAATCTTATTAAACATGAACAACCTTATTCTTGATGCAGACAAGATTGAACTAAGATGTTGAACCACCTCATGTCTAATGACTATTAAAGTAGAACTATATTGTATATATGCATATTATATTCAACTATGTAAACATGCAACATGTAGCTATATGAATATGGATACACCTATTAATGAACTAAGCATGATTGATCAATATGATGAATACTCTTAAGGATGAACATTATATAATGGGAAAGTAAGAATTACATAACAATCATACATATAACAAATAGGAAACTATATGCTACATAGCATACTATTCAATTGGATGATGAAAACGATCATCAAAATTATTAAATATGAACACATGATGATGTGAGCACTTTCAAACATGGATTAATGGTGTAAAATAATACCATGATGCACCACAAGATGATAGGAGATTAACTATATGGGTGGGGACGACGTTCGCAACACGAAACGGTTGGAACTAGACATAGATCAGTTCTGAACAGACCGGAGAGTTTTGGGCGCTGCGCGATGCTCGCTTAATGAAATCGTGATCCGCAAATTGGGTTAGAAACTAGACACAAGGAGGTATAATACTACCAAAGGGTTTTGCAGAATTCTTAACGAGTCGACAGGAAAAAATCAAACAAGCTAGATGTTCTGCAGATTGAATCTGGACGTCCGTGGACAGCACGTCGGTGATGGATCAATTCCCGACAAACGGCGGATCAATGAAAAAAAAGGTAATAATGCCGCTGTCCTGTTCGCGTAATCAAATCTACACATGAACAGCAGCACGAAGAAACTTGATTTCCCGGAGATTGGACCGTTGGATTGCCTTCAAATTTTGTGGAGATGATCTTGACAACATTATCCATGATCCCATTGAACGGATCTTAAAAAGGAGGTTTGAGTCGACGAGGGTGTCGTTCCAATCTAGATGCATGTGCAGAAAATCTGGGTGCAAATAGCATGTTAGTATTTGGTGATTTCTTGATGATTACATCGTTGGATCTTTATCAAATTCTGCAGAGAGATAGAGGGAAAGGTCGCGCACAATCTCACCAAAGGGATTTTCCAAAAGATTTCTGAGGCGACAGGAATTGGAAAAATACCGAGGTGGGACATGCTGTTCAGGAACTGCACGGGAAGAAAAGTAGGGTGGCGGCTATTTGGGGGGGTTTTGGGGGCTAGGGTTTTGTGGGAAAAGGGTTTGGGGGAGTAGGGAAGAGGTGGATGGGTGTGGGGTATTTATAGGAGGGTTAGGGGAAAGATTTTTCGCTCAAATCCAATTGGAACAGGGGTAGCGGCGCACGCTGCGCTACGCAGAACTCGCCAGGATAGCTGCTCAAGGGAGGAAAATGAGGCGGCGGGATGCCAGGTGGGGATGAGCCAGGATGGTGACCATAAAGGAAAGGAGAAAAGAAAAGAAGAAAACCAAAATAAAAACAAAGAACAGTAAAGCGAGATTAAATATCAAACGAACTCCGAAAATTCTGAGAAAAACCCTGGAGACATATTCCAAATTGAAAAGCCAATCCAATTCAAGTTGGATTAATTCAAATTAACTCCGGTCCAATTTTTGAAATTCCAATTAAGATTTAATTCATTCAAGAATAAACAACAAAATTTTCTAGCTCTGATTTTCGAATAAAAGTTTTTTTGAAAAGCTCTGAAAATCAGGATGTTACACGTTAGAAACTTTTCATTCTACCACGTAGGATAATTGCTGATATGGAGGAGAAAGAATAAAACTGACTCTTCATGAAGAGTCAGACTCTACATAGAATAAAAGCTCTATAGTCAATCTCATTTTCTATATGTGGTGGTGCATTTAATGCTAACTCTTTGTGTAGTAGCTTAAGAGTCAACTCATTATATGAGTTATTTTTTATATCGGCCGTAGATGACCTGAGAAGATCGAAGAGTCGATGGTTGACTCTACCTTTATAAATGTCCTTAAATTTTTATCATCTATGAGAGATAAGAGGTTTTAGCAGTTTCTTCCTATCTTAATATTTGCCTAATCTTACATGAAGGGATTTGGCCATAGGAAGCAAGTTAACCACACTATTTACACACACAAAAAATATTGTAGCCTTAGATGAAAATAGCCGAACACTCCTAAGACCCATGTAAGTTATTTCCATCAGAATAAAGGTTTATCCTATCTTCACTCCCAGGTGATGACTTATAAATTAGAAGGTTTGCGGAGCATATGTACACGCGAGTTAATTTGCACACCTTAGTCCTCACAGACTCACACATCGCAAAATGATAACAAGAAAAAGCTAAAATAGGAAGTCCCAAAAGTCACTTTAGAGATATCTCCAACTAGCCAAATACTCCCATGCAATCCTGGAAAACTCTTCCCTAGTTAGCCTGATCTTTTAGTTTGATATGACTAGTATCCACCCATTCATCACAAACTCCCACGGCTTTCACTTAGTCACCATCAACCCATCAGTAAACAACCCTAACCTCACCTCGGTCACCATCAACCACACCAAGCCATGCACGATCAACGAGGAGATCCACGCCCACATTTCGTTGCTCTTCCTCACCGCCAGTAATGGGGGCGTCGCTCTCGTCCGCGCGCTGCTCGCAAAGGGGACGGACATGAACAAGATGGTGCTCCGCGGGTACTCAGACAACAACCGTGGGATGGGAGGGCCGCGCAGAGGTTGCGGAGTTGCTAATGTGCCATGTGAGAAGGGATGTTGTAGCCAGCCTGCAAGGAGGTAGCGCTACAGGGATAGGCCATTTGCTTAATGGTGATGGTGTTTGAGTGGCAGTCTTCTCCCTCCTGCAACACGACGCCACCGAGACTTAATGTGCCATGTGAGAAGGGATGTTGTAGCCAGCCTGCAAGGAGGTAGCGCTACAGGGATAGGCCATTTGCTTAATGGTGATGGTGTTTGAGTGGCAGTCTTCTCCCTCCCGCAACACGACGCCACCGAGACTTTCCCAAGGCAAGGCGGAGCAAGATGAGTACATGTAGCTCACACGGCCATGAATAGAGGCAGAAGGAAGACAAGCAACAACACCGATGGCGCAACAGGACGGCCATGAAATGTTGGATGACATGGAAACAATTTAGAAGTGATTTCTGATTTTTGAGATTTATTTGTTAGAACAACTTGTGATTTATGGGATTTGTTACCTGAAATCCAGGCTTTGTATTCTTCAAAAATTGAATGTATGTTGTTCATTTGTTTTATGTATTTTCTATGTATGTATGACAAAAATGTTTCCATTACAGAACAATTTGTTTCCACAGACGTCTGATCCTTTCCATCACGCAAAAAGGATGTTTCCATCGCACGAACAAAATGTTTTTCAAATAAAATAGCAAGCTTTTAAGAAAGGGACACAAGCAACATAGTACAATCGCTAAAAGAAAAACCATGTGATGTTCTCAAGGACTTGAATATCCTACAGGAAAAATTGAAAATAACACAGGAATATTTCTTTTGGTTTGGATCTTGCCTGTTACTGTGTTTTTGTTGTGTTAGAACGTATGTATTTTCAATTATATCAGTATACAAAGAGTAATTCCTATTTTTTACCCCGTGCTTGTGCCAAACTGTCAAAGATTACCCATTTTAAAATTTTCTTCCTATTTTTAACCCCTAGTTATGCATTATTCCATAATTTACGTCATTTGACTAGTTTTCCCCATCCTAAAACCATGGCCTCACTTGTCAAAACCATGTGCCAGCTGACCCCACAAAATATTAGAACATAATTGTAGAAATTCTCTTAAGCATTGAAAAATCATATCTCACTCATTTTGAACTCCAAAATGGGTGCCACTTGTTTCCCAAAATTTGTAGAACTAATTATAGTGGCAAAATTTTGATTTGCCTAATTTTGCAATTTCAAATTTGAATTTCAATTGAATTTAAGGTAATGTAAAAAATCATTAATACATTTAATTATACTTCATTCTAATCCTTTCTCCCCCGTAAAATTTATTGAATTCTGAATTCGAATTTGGAAAAAAAATTAGATGGAACGGGGCGAGGCGGGGGGGTTATGAAGGAGAGAGGATTAGAATTGAGGTTGAAATGAATTTAATAAGGATATTTGACTTACCTTAATTTAAATTCAAATTATAAATAAAAAATTCAATTTTTTTTCAATGGCAGCCTAATGTTGAAAGTAGAATTAGTATTTAATGGAGGAGAAATTATTACATTTGAAGTTAAATTGAATTTATTAAGTACTTTTAGATTTCATTAAATTCAATTTAATTAAAATTTGGAAAAATAAAAAAATGGAATTAAAAATATAAAATTAATATCTTTGAGGTTATTTTCAAATTACTTTAAATTCAAATTTGGAACTAAAAAATAAAAAATTGCAATATAATTTATATTATATTTCTAAAAAATTCAGAAAGGTATCACTCAATGTTGAGTTAAAATGAGTGAGATGTTATTTCATCAATATCTAATAGAATTCGGATAATTATTTTCCTATATTTGGTGACATGGCATCGAAGTCAGCTGCCACACAGATCTAACAAGTGGGCCCATGTCAGGATGGGAAAAACTAGTTAATGTGGTAAACTGTGGGATAATTCACAACTAAAGGGTAAAAAGAGGAAGAATATTTTAATCGGATAATCTTTGATACTTCAGCAAAAGTAGAGGGTAAAAAAAGAAATTACTCATATTTAAATTAATAGGTGCGTTGTGCTTTTATGGGACACGCCGTAAATGTGAATATGTAGATTTCAGAATCAAAGGGACCTATCTACATCTTATGGAATCAAAAAAAAAGAATCAGACAAGTGGCCTACACAGCTCTAGAAGACATTATCCAATGCAAGAGGGCAAACAGAAACAACACGAGTGAAAACCTTGCTACCGAGTGATTCGTTTACGTTTTTTTTCTTTGGGTTCTTGGTTCCTTTTGTCCCCTTAAAAAACAAATAGACATGTAAATATTTTTTTCAAAGTCTCTCTTCTTAATAGAAAAGGCAGTGCTCCTGCCAACTCCTTCAGAAAATAAAAAGAATCAAAGGGAGCATAATGAAATATGCCAACATTAAGGTGCTTATGTGTAAACGTAATGATAAGGGAGAGAGAGTGTGTGTACTTCTTTAAAAATTCTTGGTGCAATCTCTTGCAAGATTTGTTCTTAAACTAATAGGTATGTCGTGCTTTAATAGCATGTCACAGAGATATGGGTGAAGTGGTTTAGGCACTTTCTTCCTATTTTAGCTTTTGTTGTTTATTATTTTGTGACGTCTGAGCTGTGCAAACTAGCATGCATATATGCTCCACAAATGTTCTATTTGTAAACCTGGATTTGAGAGTTATTGATAAGATAAACCCTTTATTTTGATGAAGAACACTCCATTGGAGGCCATGTCAATAGGCAATAGTTATGCATTTGGCTTTATGTTATCTACATGATTTGTATTTATCTCTGTTCAGCGACTGGATGTCGTGTGGATGTTTCCATTCTGTGAAAACTTTGTGTGCCTCTGCATTAAGAATAAAACAAACAAAACTTCTTTCACGCGTCTGTTAGAAAGCAACTTCTTTCACGCGTCTGTTAGAAAGCAAACTAGCTAGATAAGAAAGTTACATCGCTTATGGAAAGGCCATATCTAATTGACTAGACATACTTTGATTTTCTTTTTAAACTTTGTGTATAACGCCTCACTGTTTTAGTCTAGTTGACTAGACATACTTTGATTTTTTTTTAACTTTGTGTATAACGCCTCACTGTTTTAGTGAAAGATGTGGTTTTATTTCATTATTACTGGGACAGAAAGGAATTAGGCCTAATCTCTTCGGATTATATCTGAATTTTTCATTGTCTATCCGAAGGGATAGGGTTGCCTATCTCGAATAGATTGGGGTTAAGCTCGGCGATTAAGCAAACGGTACTTGTCTTCTTTCGCACGCACAGGTAGGTAAATGAAAACATAACGTATCGAGAAGCAAGTGGAGATCTCGGCAGCCCTAGAGATCTCGTCCTGTGATGAACAAGTGGACTTGGAGGGCCCTCCTCACCTCACACATAGAATAAGTGATAGATGTCTCTACCGTGGAAAATATAATAATGTATCATAAAAGGAATCAGGAGACCACTTGTATTTTCGTCGGGATGGGTCAGGACCATCAGGCTCGAGCCGACCGCTTGAACCACAAGAGGACGACCTTGCTACAATCTGTCGTCGACCTCATCGTGCTGTCCTGTACATAGGTACAACTTAAAGTTCTCTGTTCTTTCAATCCCTATAGGCCTTGTTTGATTAGGCCTATCCCGGCGTGGATTTTGGCCCCTAGAGGAAATTAATCCCGTAGAAGAACCAATCCAAGCGGGGATTGGGTTGATCCCTCTCGTATCACCCAATTCATATGGGATTAAAATCCCTTCCTGCCGCTCAATTCCTTCCTGTCATATGGTTGTTTCGACTGCAAGGGAATATGGCATGGATTTGTAGGGATTTTCACATTCAAGCATACAACAACTCAGAAAATTAAGAATTATGCTCTCCAAAGAATAAGAATGATGCATCTAAAAAGACAATAATTATGCTCACATAGAAACAAGAATTATGTGCTACATTGCTGATTTAAGCTGAATATGAAATGTACAGGCGTACACGCGATGCTATTCCTAGGAACAATCCGAGAAAAAACAAGTTCAGAGCAGAGGAACACAAGTCTTGCTTGGCATATGCTATTGCTCTATTGCTCATGCCAGGGCAGCTTCGGACAGAGGGATTGACACAGAACGGAGCAGCTCCAGGGAGCTAGCCAGCCCAAGGAAATGAGACAGGATGGTGATTGCTGAAGCCTGCAAAGGTGGGGATTAGCGACGGTCAACAGCTTTATAATCACAGAATAAAGAAAACAAAAATCCAACACTTTATCCTGCACTTCACCTTATACATTGCATAGCATGATTTACTATTGAAGCTGCACTAAGAAGACATCAATTTACTTAGCATGGTGTATGATGAATTCTAAATTGCTGAATTCAATTAAAAAGAATTATATAATGGAATTATATGCTGACAGTGGTAGTGATGAGACATATTTGTGTAATTCTGAACCATACATGTGGATAAGGCAGCTGAACGTCAAATCTGACAAGAAACGAAGCTTAATCAATCATCCCTGGTATAGTCATGGTACACAAAACTTGTCAAAAAATTAGCGAACAACATTGCTTGCTGCAAACCACAAGCAATAGTAATACACTATACGGGACAGCCTAATCTGATGGAAAACCAAATCCATGCGACAGCCGGCTGAGCTAAGCTAAGTAGGTGGTATTAAAAATAGCCTTCCTCTCAAAGAAAGAAAAAACTCTGAACTCATTGAACCACCGATATATATTACCAAGCATTGAATTTAAGAATTGGAGAAAAACAAACTGAAGGGTGCTGAACCACCGATATATATTACCAGTTTGTTTTCCTCCAATAATCTAGCTTTTATCTCCAAAAGGCACATTAAGGAACTAGCTCTAATCCGACGATCAAAACAGCATATTGACAGCAAAGCATTCAACAGTCTAATATTCTAAGAGGCAAGGCAAATTGACTAGCATGATGCACGAAGCAATAAAAAAATTCTGGATTCATTTAAATAAGAAGCAATAGATGTAACTTGTGGTCAAAACTCCTCTGCTTATTCAATTATTAGCAAAGAAAATAATAAAATCCAATGCAAGGTCGATATCATAGTTTCCACTACAAGAACAACATTAAACATAATCTCTTTTTCTTATCAAAAGAGTAGCAAGCACCAAGAATTGTGAGAACAATTGCCCAATTGCCCCCCATCAGAATCTCCTACTTTCGGTATTATATGCAGCGAAAGAAAGGGTTGGTGATGCATCTACATCTATCAGGCCAGGGGCAAGCTTAACGTGGGGGGCAATTGGGGATTCAGTTGAACCCATCAAATCTCTTGGAAGATAAGCTCAGATTAATCTTGCGCGCGCACAAAGGAAGAGGAACTTAATCGAACCATGGATGCCACGGCAAACAGATCGACAACTAACCGAACGCGATTCCTCAATGCCGCTGATGATGGGTAGTGCTACAACCGTATAAGGGCCATGAAGTTCCTTACTGAGCCCTAGTGAAAAGATGTGGCCCAAAGGCCCGATCAGGAGGAAGCATGGGCCTCAAGTCGGTGAGTCCTAATCGAGATCGGAGTTCAACTCGTGTACTATGAGGACTCAAGATATGGCATTAAGAAGGAGTCCGACTCGTGTACTACGAAGACTCACGACAAGGTTACCGCCTTATTCCTCCTACATAAGGAGCACAAGACCCCTCCAAGGGGGAGAGCCAGAAGCTACGCTTGATCCCATAGCCATAGTCGACTAGCCACCTTCGAGAACCCTTAGCCTCGAAACCGATCTCGTCAGGTTCCTTACCCGTCAAGTTCCCCCTGTAAGCCAATCTCGTCGAGTCCCCAACTCGCCGAGTTCCCTTTGTAATTATCTACTCGATATCGCATATCAATCCAATCAAAGCAGGACGTAGGACTATTACCCAACTCGGGGGCCTGAACCTGGGTAGATCGGTGTCGAAGGACCAAGCTGACCTGAGTTTCCACCCCGCTACCGTATAAGTACGTACTGTATGAGTACGTATACCATACATCGACAGCCACAGCAAAGGAAGAATAGAACGAACTCTTCTTAGACAAATCCTCCACCTAACCAACCAAGGCAGAGTTCCTTACTGAGAGAAGAAGAATCAGCAAAAGAAGAACAGAACAAACTCTTCCTAGAAGGAATCAACACCTCGAGCTCGGAGACCTCTAGTGCGGTAGCGGTGGCGCTGGTGAATCGGGGAAGCACTGCCTCTAACGGCTCAGAGAGAAGGGGAAGGAGGAAGAGGAGAAGCGGAGGCTCACCAGGGAGAAGAAAGCGGGCCTCGTCATCGCTACCGCTGGAGGAGGCGTCGCTGCGGCCGTAGGATGCGTCGCTGCCGCTCGGGTGAGGCGTCGTCTCCTCCGTGGATTTGTTCCACGGGTTGGAGGCGATGTTTCTCAGCCCCGTGGATTGACGCAGATTGGGCCGGGAAATTCTCTACCCCGGCCTGATCCAAACACGTTTATGGGCCCATCTGGAAATGGTTCCCTGGCAGGGATTATCCACGTGGTTTGGGCCAGAATCCACGTCGAGATGGGCCTAACCAAACAAGGCCTTACGAATTCTTCCCCGTTTGGCAAACAACAAACAAGTTCTAATGCATCCTTCACACACACCCCCGCTCTTTCTTTCTCTGGCGGCTCGCTCGAGCAGTAGGTGGTCCCAGCTCCCAAGCTAGTAGAAGCTCTTGTACATTATAGTAGGTTCGTTGCCATAATGCTTATCTCCACCCGTTGTATGGTTGGCCTAAAGCCTACGCCTCAACTCCAGGCCCTCAGATCTGAACCTAGGTCTCCTGCTACATTAACGTGCGGTGCTGGAGCCCGGAATGAGCCTTTCCCGTTTAGCTCCTTCTCCAACATACTCCAGTACAGGCTATAGCTTCGGCATAAAAATGATCGTCGGACGCGGCCAAGGTGGGTTCTCCCGTTCAATAAGCTTCCCTATGCGGACCTGGCACTCATCGCCTTCCATGCCAGCACGCTGACCGTCCCCGCTGCCGTAACCTCCGCACCCATTTGCTTCCAAACTCTGGAGAACTCGAACATCTCCATCACAACGGAGCGGATAACCGCCGCTAAGATAGCAGGCCACCTGATCAAATGTTCCTAGTGGTGTACGGCATGTCTGCTGGATGGATTTTTGAAACTAAACACAATTGTAATGGAGTACCCTGCTGTATTGTCATCACCACAAATCACAATACAATTGTAAAACTAATGATTTTTTTTCAGTGTGAAATATGTCCATGAAATTAACAAACTGAGTGGAAAAAAATGTCAACAGAGTGAACTCAGAAAAGTGCATATCTAATAAGTTGAACAAATTAACAAGAATGATAGATTTACTGACTTCCATTTTCAAGAAAAGATTTACTGACTTCCTGATTTTGATCCACAATGGAATGTGCAATACAATCAGATCGGATGTTACTTCACACTAATCTCAACTTTCCAGTCCAGTACTTGGTCAGCAGGAAAATGCTGTCGCACCATATGCCAAATTCAGCATAGTTACAGTAAGGTACATCAGAAATGAGTTGATTTTCCTCGCTGAAAAAGGTCACCGAGGCAGGCTTACAACAGAACCATGTGAAGCATTTAAATCCTTCATTTTCGAGGATAAGTGCCTTTGTTTAATTTTCATCAGCTGATAAAATTACAGCCTCTTGTACTTTCTTTTAGATGCGCATAATGAAGGCATTTGTCTTGTCAGTGTCCTCATTGTAGTAAAGCTCTACAAATGTGCCTCCACCAATACCTTTTGCTAACCTCCCAGGGTTCACACAAACAAACCGTCTTGTTCCTCGGTGCCTTCGTTCAGGGAGAGCACCTGCCTCACAAAGCGTATTTGATATCATTTCATTCACAAGAAAAAGAATTAGCAATAAATACAACATAAACATGGAAGTGGCAAAATTGAGATCCATCATGACCTCTAATGATCATCAGAACTCAAATCCATCATGAATTTGAAATTTCAATACAATACAGTGTGTATCACAATTACCTTCACAAATGGAGCAAGATCGGAAGAAAGCAGAAGAACATCAGGAGCTGATGAGATCTCCAGTGCTTCCTTGCCAAGTGAGAAGTCCATGGGAACACCAGCAGCAGGTGGATATAGAGGGTAGTAGCTGTAAGAAGGGTACATTGCATAAAAACTCAGAACTACAAATACCATCTGTCCTGAGTAATGTAATTTTGCTTAATATCTAGAAAATTGCCTTTGTTGCTTCAGTATATGTGTTACAAGTCTCCCAATCCTATCTGCAGGCTTTCCGCCAGGTGGCTTGCGAGAAATTTCCTCACCACTCAGCTGTTTCAAGATGTCCACTGTACAACAGCCGAATGTATCTGGCACACAAAAGACAATCAGTTGTATAGAAGTCTAAACTGAAATCAATGACAAACTTTTGATAGATAGCATAAAATGACTATAATATGTATAAGATGTAGCAAGCCACATCATCTCTGCTAAGTTCCCAAAGTAGGCACAGTGGGGGACAGCTTGTACAGAATACCTAGTGGGAGAACACAGGAATATTGTGGAAGCATACAGGCCTAGGAATCTTGAAGAACTGAATGCACTCTTCTTGACCATGTAACATTATGGTAGAAAATGTAGTAAGTGTCTTAAGACTATAGAGTAAGGAAAATACTTTTAATTAAGCTAATGACCGTGTCTCAAGATATTATTTTGTAGCAGAATAGCCAAAAAAAATTGAGTAGAAATACAGATATCACTAACAGATATTAGTACAAGTTTATATGTCTTGCGGTTTTCATAACTGCATTGTGTAACATTAAACTGTACACATCCATCGCATAATTCATTTTGTCCATTTAGATAGGCGTACCTCATTAGAACTGAATAGACTTGGATTTGCCAGACAAGTAATCTGCATAATTTATGTAAACAGAACAAAGGAATATAATTATCAAATACTTAGCAAAGAAATGGATAATCCTACAGAGTAATTTATTACCTGATGTGTGATATCTTCTGGCAAATTCAAGTCAAATGCAGGCTGCAGACAACATTAGTACAGATATATCATTAGAGTTCTTCACAAAAAAAAGGAGAGAGAGAAAAGAAAAGATACACCATTGGAGAATAGAGATGCATGTGGTGAATAGCATTAAAATAAGGCATGAATAGATGCAACATAATGCACTTACACAAATACTAACAGAGCCTAGCTTAGACAATGCCTAAATATAGGACAGTTCTGGCTTAAGATTGTGGTAAATATGTTTATAATGACAATAGACAGTTGTTGATACGTAGTGACACAGCAACTTGTTTATAATTATTCCGTCAAAAAAACTTGTGTTCATAATTGCCCAAACAGATAAGACTGGCTTGCTCTGAATGAGGAAAATTTCAAACCTGGGGGAAAACAGTGTCATGGTGAGCATCACGCAGAGAAGGGATAAGAATTACACGAACACTGTGCCCCAAATACTGGGTAAAATCCTGAAGCTGAACAAAGATATGAAACAAATACGTATTACTCAGTTATGTATTTGACAACCTACCGGCGTGAAATCTTCGGCACTACCTACCTTTCTCAGAATTTCAAAATGGAAAATATCGTGGAAGCTCTGGTCAACAGTTCCCTTTTTTATGTCAGGATGATCAGAGTCGATAAAGGGCCCCATCTATAAAAAAAAGTAATTGGTATGTCTAGCAGCGAAACATATTAAATAGATATGCAATGTTTCCTGATCAGGATTCAAAGGCCTCACCAATATGAGCAGTTGAGGCTGCTTACGGCAGGCAAACGAGAGTAGTTCTTGCAATGGCTCAAACAGAAGATTATCAGTTGTTGTATAGGGACCTGCTGCAATGACCTATAAGAAACATGAGGCATTCAAACATGAAAACACTAACTGTAAAATTCCATGATCATCCTGATCACAGCAAAATATACAGTAAAATTATGATTTGACCTAACACTCCTGCCAGTGAGCACGCTCATGTTATAAACATATAGTTAAGTCTGGTAAAGACTAAGAAATAGCCAAATAGGTGAAATGTTATGGCAGAGATATTGCTGCACTGTAGATAATCAATGTGTCATGCTTGGGGTACATCTTTTATGTAAACGAAGATCTATAATGAATAACTAACGATTTGACTTCATTAGTTCCATGGACAAATTCTACCAGCCTACAATTTTATTAGCCATTTGAACTACAATAATGTGAAGTGAAACATGAAGAATTCTATTAGCAAGGCAAGGAACAGAGGAAAATAAAATGAATCATTAATTTTCAATGACACAATGAACAATGCTTTATTAATATTGAATCCTCCTTCCCTTTTACAATTGGAACTAAGCTAGAAGAACAGTAAGTAAATATCAGTTTATGGCTAGCATATAATAACATCATTATCATTAAACACGTATTGCATTCCAACTTTTCTCCACTAATCGGGCGAGAACTAACCGATGACAACACTCTTGATAGAGTGTTCGAATTTTGATGGCCTTCATTGTCAATAGCTTGTTTCTTAGCACAAGGCAGTTGATCATTCACAGAAACTGGTATGGAATCAATCAATTTCGATGCAACAAAACAATGTCCACTAGGATTGTGGCCTTCAATGCCCACTACCTGTTATTCAACTTTGTGTTAATTTAATGCACTAGATAATGCATATGGCATGAGAACAAACCGTGGATACCTGCCCGGGAAACAAAGAAAACTTGTTTAGATCCTTCAAGTCAAGGCGTACACGCTGTCCCCTGGAGTGCTCAACACTAGAAAAGGTTGATCATTTAGTTAGCTACAGAAATAACCAAATGGTGACCGAAAAAAGTTTTCCACGTGAACAGGCCCAAGAAGAACACTTACCTGCCCTGCAACAAGACAGATTTTTCATTCAAACGACCTTCTACATCGCAAACTACCATGCCAACTGCAAACATATTCTCCTGAAAAGCAAGAATAGTTATATATGCTTCCAGAAGAGGAATGGTGATAAGTTAACTAAGCAAAATTCAGGTGGCATGCAGCAACCTCTGAAGCAAGGGTAGCATCTGCAGGTTCTCGACAAAGCCCAGTTGCAGAAAACAAGCTTGTTGACCTTCTTATACGATCTTCCAGATAATTAAACTGGAAACATAATATAATGAAACAAGCAGCAGTAGATGAAAATTAAACAAACAAATAAGTATTTCCCTTACTCGATCTTCCATTCTGTCAAACATGAACCTGCAACCTGGTTCAGGCTGTGAGCGTTGAACTTGCAAGGTACATCTTTGACTTGGTTGGATTCTTCTAATTAATTCATCTTCTGAGGTTTCAACCTCATGTTTACTTGGCACGCTAGCCATGTCATCAGCATTCAGAACATAATGCTGAGTAAATTTATTTACTCGTTGTGCGAAGGGGGTAATACGATCACCATTTGTTTTGATTGCTCTGCTGGATGATGGCCTGTCGGTTGTCAGAGGAGTTAGCTCAGAGTTAGATGACTCTCGATGTTGCTTTTCCTGTTTAGTGCTTGGTGTGTCAAGGAATCCCTCTTCATCTGTGTGTGTACTGCTCAAGAGCCTGCAACAGTTACTTCTACATTATGCTTTTTCCTTATAACAAAGAAATAAAAATACACTTCTGCGAAAAGTGAAGTAGAACAAATGCATATTGGCAAAGCTAGGATTTGGAACTAACATGTCAACATCATTACTGGAGTAAATGTGAAGATCTGTTTCTTCTTTTATAAGCTTGTCTTTTACTTCATTTTGCAGGTGCGACAAAAAACCATCCAGGTATGAGCTTTCAAGCTTCAACCCATCCAATTGCCTGCATAAATCAGTTGCTTCAGTTTCCTTAGGCTGTATCATGTAATAAAGAACAAAAAACAAAAGTTGCTTTACAGGGCTGTAATTTGTAACAAGTATGATTTACCAGATAAAGATTTCAGAAAATCTAATAGTACAAGATTTGGTATCATGAACATTGGACTGTCTTAGTGTATCAGGCCAGTACTAAAAATGAGCCACAAGATTTCAGCCATTTTCATTAACTAAATATGGATAAGATTTTAAGCCTCAACAAGAAATCCAGTAAAGGTTGATGATAGATTATGTCAATATAGAGGCAATTTCAGCTCCAGCCAATAAAAACAGTGAAACAAGATGACCACAAAAGAGCTTCCAGAAAGTAAGTGGCAATCACTGATGCTGCTTTAAATTTTCAAAAGAGCTGCAAACTATTCCAAATTTCAGCTTCCCCAAACCATTAAAGTACTTCCTGAATATTTTTTCCTTGTAAGAATGGGCATGTCAAGATGGAATATTTAATGGAACGAAGTTGCATCTACCCAAATGAAGGGAATAAGTACTCACAGAAACAAATTATCTATCAAATTTGACATGAAAATATATACTTATTTTTCTCAGTACTCTGGTAGTCACCAAGGTTGGCTTAATTTCAGCTGTGAAAGATGCTATCATTCGTTTCAGAAAGTTCATAGCTGAGTTCTAAACAGCATATAGCTACAATTCTTGTATAGGTGAGTTTTTGTTTCCTCTTAAAGATGCCTAGTGTTCGACAAAAGCGAGCTTCAATCTTGAACTCACAAGAGTATCCTCCTAATTTTATTTGGACATAAACTGAATCCACTTCTCTTCTTTGATTGCATACATTTAAAATTACCACTCCAAAAGAGATTCGAATATAAGGGGGTAGAATTTCAGGATAAAGAAATTAGCCATCCTCCACCAATCTAAGGACTGTTTCACACTAAGTTGATAGTAATGACTAAGATATATCCAGTATTTTATTAAATCACATACAAAAGTATTCCCTAACAATTACACTCCAGATTTAAGCATCTAGTTCATATAGCTACATATTTAAGAAGCTTCTGTATCACAAAACTCCAGGTTTTAGCTCCAATTGTTCTGTGCCACTGCCTTGACAAAGCTGGCCACCTATCAGTATCTCAATCCCACACCGAACCATAACGGAGGTGCCTCAAAGGAACACTCCTGATGCCACCGCACTAGGTGACATGGAGATGAGCCAGCCAAGGCTCATTCAGCGCTCTACCACATCCAACCCATTCGTTACCCTAACCATAAAACCCTAATCCATGCTTTTTTGGCAAACAATCATGACCAAGCCATGCAAAAACGAATATTTACAGCAGCAACATAATTGATCCAGTGGAAGGCATCGGATGGGGACGCTCAAACTTGGGCCTGTCATGGCCCATTTAGCCATCTTCAAGTCTGCAGGCGAGATGACATAAAGGCCTTGGAGCAACCTCCATGATGGGTTAGTGCAAGGCCAAGAGATAGACAGGTGGGCCTAGGTCATCAGGATGACACTATGCAACATTCCAACCTAAAATCTAGAGTTTAGCAATGCAAATGCGTCTTAGATCTGTAGCTAGGTGAAATAGATGCTTAATTCTGGAGTTTTGTGATAGTTTGTACAAAATACCTGTAGTTTTGTGAAGTTTACTCTTGAAAAGAAAACGACCAGGGAATAACAAAAACAGATAGACACTAGAGTTATCTAATTATATCCCAGACTAAAAGTCACACCGCAATACAGGATCAGAATTGCATGCTTCAGAGAACCGGCTAAGACAATGAAATCACCTAGGGAATTCCTGCCGTATGTTGTGTGTGTGCTTCTGTGTCCGGTTGATCTCTGTTCCAGGAAAAGCATGAATTGGAAGTACCCAGAATTAAATGAAAAAGAAGGCAAGCTATGTTCCAAGTCACTACTCCAGAAACACGCACAAGCATCGCTACTTCTGCTAGGATTAATAGAAAGCTCGTAGCGTACATTACTGAAGAATTACTGGCTTATATGCAAACCAAATATCAGTACATTTTCCCCCGAACACTCATCTGATTCATTCCCGATGTTTCTAGCAATACAGGTCAGATACGCGTCATGACCACATCGTCTCACACTTGTTTCACACAGTTGGTCTCTTTCCCTCGGAGTCGATGCCTCTTGGCCAAACTTGGACGTCTCTAGAAGAAACAAACTGCCAAATTTGTGCAATTTATCTGTTACGGGCTGACCTGTTGAGGTAGTAGACCTCCCAGTTGGAGACGAGATCCGCGGGGCTCATCTTATAGTTGATGCAGTAGGTCAGCACTGCAAATCACACAGACATCAACACCTTAACCAACACGAACAAATTGGCAAGAAGTAAAAAAATGCGTACGCGTGGAAAGGATCTGGGCGGCGTCGCCGGGTCCGGCTCCGCCGACGGAGAAGCCGCTGCCCTCGAACTCCGCGCGGATCTCCTCCTCCATGGCCGCTGTGAGCGAGCTCGCTCGATGGGGATCGTCGGGGAACGGAGGCCCGTCGGCGGGGTGGGGATTGGGTTTGGGGAGAGAGAGAGAGAGAAAGAGAGCGCGAGCGAGCGAACGAGAGGGGATATGGAGATTGAGGAAGAGAGTGGCGGGAACCGGGGAAGCAAAATGGCGGGAAAGATTTGGCGGGTGCGAGTAAACCCTAGCACGCACGGCAGCACAGCGCAGGCAACCCAACCCCGGGGTTTCTATTTGGGCCGTCTGGACTCTGGAGTGGACATGGTTGACTGATTTGGACAAACCAAGCGCTCATGCATCGTGGCACCTACGGGAGAGTACCGTCGGCTAATTAATTACTGATGTCGAGAAAAAAAAAGAACGAAAATATAATTGATTCTTCAAAAAATAGAAGTTCTAAGTCAATTTTGATTGTTTTTGTACGCCATAGTATTGGATAATAACTCTAGATTAAAGAGGTTGAAGAGTCAAAGGATAGCTCTATCTTTGTAAATGCTTTTGTACGCTCTAAACTCTGAGAAAACATAAAAGTTTGCATTCAATTTGATTTGCAATAGTTCGGTCCTTCCAATTCATCCATAATGTCAGGCTAGACAGAGAGGAGAACTGAGGATAGACACCGGCCTCCTTGGTATATTCGGTCTTTTTTGGGTTTGTTAGCCATTTTATATGTTTTCTTACATTTTCAAACTACTTTAGAAAAACAGGTACTAAAAATATTTCTTCCATCAGTGCTAATTTCCGTTTGGAAAACATAAATTTGGCACTCTTTGGGAGTGAAGAGTTGGAAAATTGTTTTAAAAAAAGACTACCAAGAGAGATGAATTCGTGTATATGGGCATTTGTCGAATTTTTTAAAAACCATATTATTATTTTCATAAATCTCAACTCTACAACATGGATCTCATAATTTACAAAAAGGGCTCTATCAGCTGAAGAAAGGTTGAAAAGTAGGAGTCGGCCCACCGTTTGACGACACAGGCCCAATTGGCAAACAGCCGACCGACTTGGACCCATCGGCTTCAACCCAGCCGACGGGACCCAACCGTTTTTTGTGGGAGGGTCCTGTTGGCCAAGCTGGTCTGCTGATAGGTCCTTTAATGGCCCCGTGACACCAGTCAGCCACTGGTTGGCCTATTGGGCCCAAAGTTGGCTGCAAGTTTTCCAATGGCCCATTTCCTACCCCGTTCACCCTATTTAGTGGCCTTCCACCCCCTGCCTCCAACAAGCCAAATAGACAAAGAGGGAGAGAGGGCGGCGATGCGGGAGAGAGAGAGGGGTTTAGGGTTTAGGAGGGATGTAAGGAGAAAGAAGCTCTTAGCAGGGGCGCATGAGAGAGAGAGGACAGGAGGAGTAAGGAGACAGGACATTAGGGTTTCGGAGGTGAGGAAGAAGAGAGCTCTCAGCAGCGGCGCGTATGTTTTATTATTTTATTTAGTTTTTTGGAAATAGTAAATATGTTAGTATTGCAATATGGTAGGAATGGCTTCATCTAGTTGTGATGACATGCTGAAGCAGAAGGTGATGACTTCTGTGCCTCGAGGAGTCGATGTTACCCTTTGTTGGTGCCAGGATCTGTGCAGATTCATTCAGTCGCAAGAGATGTCATACACCTTTGAAAGAAGGTTCTTCATGTGTGTTAACTACGATGAAGAGCTAACAAAGGTTGGCATGTTCGACTGGCGTCAAAGGGTAAAACTCGCACATACCCTCATTTGTAACATGATGCACAACTATGTTAAATATGAGTAATGCTGACTAAACTTACTTATAGTCTCCCCCTACTATGTGACTACATACAGTGGCTAGACAACACGTAGTCAAAAGATGATGAGGCACAACTAATGCGTGAGGTGCTGTGGAGGCAAGATTTTTCTGAGCGCCGCATGCACGAGACAGAGCAGGACGAGAAGTGAAAGCATTAGCAGGAAGTGCAACGCAACGAAAAGAAGGAGGCAGAACGTTGAGTTGTGGAGGCACGTGAGGCCGAGAGGACAAAGAAGCGCGAGATGGCCCGTCACGCAAAGGAAGGAGACGAAGCTCATGCTGGTGGTCGTACGAAGAAGGGAAATACCCAAAAGGCCCTGAGTATTGATATGTATGTTCTGTTAGGTTGTTCAGTGTTATGCTTGTAACTTCGGAGTGTTCTTCCACCATGTTGTGGCCCCTTATTTAGTGACTGTGATGTATCAAACTCTAGATTTGCATTCAATAAACACAATCTTTTATGGGAGCAAGATACATAATATGAGAAATAAAATGCTCATAATCTACTCCAATCACTGATCCTACATGTCTCCATGGTTAGGTCCTCCTCAGCCTCCCTGTCCACCGCCTCGACGCACCACCTACCTCTCACGAAAGCCAAAGTACGTCAATGGAGCATGGTGAACCATCGTATAGCGCCCTCTACTCAGCAAGGGCTCATCTGGCTGAGGAGGTGTAGGCTCTATATCTAGGGTGGCTAGCGGTGGTGTCAATGGAGTAAGAAAACCACCTCCTAGTGCAGAACTGTTGGCAGGGTCAAAGTGAGTGTTCACGAAGTACTCAGATGGGCTCACCGAACCTCCCCCTCCCCGCGGGCGTGAGTTGTAGCATGAAAACCTACATGAAATAAAAGTGTAAGGTCGTACGAGCTACGGAAACTCAATTACGGAAGCAGTTATTAAGACATACTAGGTTTCGAAATCATGGATGACGGAAACGACGGAGGTGTGCCCTAGGGTATGTCAGCTGGTCCCATGGAAACTACTGCCTCGTCTGCTAGTGAGGCTTCTGCCCCGCGCATGAGTTGTAGCACGAAAACCTACATGAAATAAAAGTTTAAGGTCGTACGAACTACGGAAACTCAATTACGGAAGCAGTAATTAAGACGTACCAGGTGTCGAAATCATGGACGAGAGAAACGGTGGAGGTGTGCCCCAGGGTACATCGGCCGGTACCACGGAAACCGTTGGCTCATCTACTAGTGAGGCTCCTACCAGGATGACCCACCCACTTGTGTAGGTCCAGGTGGGCACTGCTGCGTAAAGTGCTGGCGGAGGTAAGTCCAACCAGTCTGTTGTGTAGTCTGTCTGGGAAGAAGGTGAGCTCCGCGGCCTCTCGGGTAGCCGGTCACATCAGAAGACCAATTGCAAGATAGAGCGTCCAACAATCTGTGGCTCAAGTCCTCGACACGAGACAACACGGAGGAGTCCTCTCTCGTCTTCTGTGACGAGCACGAGCTCGACAAAGCTGACCTCGTCGTGAATGCTGCAGGCCAACTCAGTCTGCATGTACATAATGAATTAGTGAGAAATAACAATTGTTAACAAAATAAAGATCAAAACACGTAATAGTACTTATCGTACGGCTCCATAAGCAAGCAGTCTCAAGTCCGTCGTCCGTGCCGGGTGGATGTCCTGAAGCTGCATATGTGGTACAAGGAACAGGCGAGTGTGTGGGACTTACCACTGAAGGTATGCCTAATGGGCCCGAAGGTCAAAGGTCCTATCCTCCAGCCAGCGGTTCATCATAGCCCCCCCCCAGGCGTGCACGTACATGTGCAAGAGCTGTGTCCACTCCTGTGCCCTGACAGATCCCCCCTATGAGTCCACCTACATAAAGTAAACTGGAATTTTTTTTACAGATAAGGTTGCAGAAATTGTAATTGAAAGGATTATGAGACGAACCCATATGTTGCATGATCCACACAAATTGCAGCCGCCGGAGGTGCGTCTTAGTGTATGCTGAACTGTCGGATTACACAATGCACAACGTAGTCCTCAATGAAGATGTCGAAGACAACCTTCTTCCTCTCATCCAGTACGCCTCATCCCTGGTGCACAAAGGAGAAAGCCTGCGGGGAGCATGCCTTGGTGTACGGCTCCCATGTGACCTTCTCATGCGGCAACGAGTCAAACTGCTCCGTGAACACGTGGTAGCAGCTTCTAACCTGTCCAGACGCGAACTGTGGCTGTAACATGAAGGTAACAATGGTAATTATCAACATTCATATCGATATGTCGAAAAGTGAAATTGAATTGTACTAGGACTAACCCAACACCATGTCCACAGAGATCCAAAAGTAGGACCTCCAAGGGGGGTTGGTGTGGTAGAAGTCGACATCGTACGGCTCGTCGGTGTCCACAAAAGGTTGCCCTATAGGGAAATGCTCATACGACCACACATGATGCAGAAATAACATCGCTAACATACTAATTATAACAACTCAGTACGTAAGTAAATACAAAAAGGGTTTCTAGCAGCACTAAATATTTAAATAACTAACCTGAAGCAGAAGCAGGCACCCCACTAACGACAGCTTGGTGGTGGTCCTCGCGCAAGCATCGCACAAGGCACGCGTAGTGCAGCAAAGGACGACAAATCCCCAGCTCCTAGGCACTATGTCACACAGGACTTGTGCGTCAACGATCTCTCTTGCAGGCTCGATGTAGCGGGCATTAACATTGTAGCTGTGAGTGCTGGTGAACATCACATAGTCGAAAAGCCACATGACGTAAGCCTCCAATGAATGGGTGATCTGGGCCTCTGTCAGCTGCTGAGTTGGCCAACCTAGCTCATTGAGCTGCACGTAATGTACTATTGGTTAGCAATGTACAAAACACTACTACAATAACATCATGTAAAGCAAAACATTTGCACTCACCTTAAACTATCGGTACCATACCCACTTAGGGCCTTGCTTCTCACACTCATCAATAGGCACCATGGGCTCGATGTCTAGATGAACACCCGCAAAACATTGTATGAGATCTGCCCGCCAAGTAGGTGCAGCCTCCAAGGGTTCTACTGTTGCCCCCGCTAGAGGGAGGCCAAGCAGGTAAGACACATCCTGCAGCGTCGGGGCCATCTCACCCCAGGGAAAATGAAAAGTGTGGGTCTCCGGCCTCCATCGATCAACAGGGCACGTCGGTAATGAGCTGTCAAAAGGAAAACGCCTTGACTTCTCCGTGGCCTCCATGTGCTAAGCTCCATCCTCCTGACTGACACCCGGGTAGTCCTCGTCAGTACCCTCGACCATCCGTGCTAGGGGGAGTAGACCCGCCCATCCCAACCTGTCATAGTGCATACATGTTAGGCAATACAATGATAACCTAATTTACATTAATGAACACACGTACCTACGATCCATGCTGGGTGAATTCTCAACGTGACTCTTGGGATCGGAGTTCTCAGAACCGGATGCAAGTTGCCATCAGCAATCTTCTTTTCTCAGTGCTTACAATCCACCTGGACATCGAGCAACTTGAAGTCCGCCATACCTGCATGATTCAAATACATGAAAAACCAATAGCATATGTCACATATGTAATGCAGTTTTTCAAATCACATAAATATTCAACAAATTAAATAATACAAATCACAAACAAGCTGATAATATGAATAAAATTTTAGAAAGAATAGTAAGTATTATTACAAACTAGTTGAGACATAATAACGATCAACAACAACAACAACCAAGCCTTTTGTCTCAAGCAAGTTGGGGTAGGCTAGAGATGAAACCCAATAAAAATTGCACGAGCCAATTGAGACATAATAACGATATAGTAGTTAAATTACAAAATAGTTTGGACCTAGCAATGACACACTACAAATCTTACAAACCAATTGGAACTTAATAAAGATTCAATATAATTATTACAAACTACTTCGAACATAATACGAATGACGTACTAAGTTATCGTCATAATACAATTATTACAGCGTACTTCTCATATCATGTCACCATAACCATGTTGGATGTTTCCGCGCCCTGTCCCACACCCTCGGCCGCCCCCAAGAGAAGGGGTTGCTGACTGACTTGTAGTGGGATCACCTCCAGCTTTGTCCTTTAACTTCAGACAATACTTCTTTCGATGCCCGTAGCAGGCACAATACAAGCAATGCCTAGTAGACCCCCAACCTCTGACTCATCCATGTCGTTACGAATATGACAAACTTTGCGGCGACATCTGTTGTCACGCAATAGACTCCAGTGTGGGATATATTCCCTCTGATCCTCATTAACCTTGGTGGAGTTGTCAACAACACGAGCTCCATGTTGCAACGATGGCCTCTTTCAGATAATACTTTAACATGAACGAGGTGAACTCCATCCCAATTTGCCCACACACCGCAAGCACATAGGAGCATGGCTTGTGTAAAAGAAAATGCTTGTTGCATGTGCACCTGCAAGTCGGAATATCTTCGCCTCCAAAAGCAACATCAAATGTCTGAACCTCATTTGCGGTTCCAAAACCAGTTTTATCCCTTAGTCGTACCTCGTACCTCTGTTGCACGTTGCTAGCTCTTACAATGGTGTGCATCTTCCCTTTTTCTATCTTCTCCTCCATGTACTGCATGACCCTCGTGCAAAAAAGTGTTTCAGTAAAGGTATTTATGTGCAACACAGCAGTCTGATACCTCTCTTAGAAGTACCTAATTATCTATGAAGCATACCCTCGACGATAGCAACTAAGGTAAACCACACTGCCCAGCAGTACCCAATTTTATACCTCTGTGAGGATGGTTGTCATGATACTATACCTCGCGCCATGAGTGTCAAAGAGCAAGGACCACATCTATTTCAACTCATTCTCGATCCACTCGGAGAAGGTCTTGATCCGTCCAGCCTTCTTCGTCTTCACGCCAAGCGGGTCAGTACCTAAAACAGCACAAAGTTCTGTTGGCTTCTCCTTTGTTGACTGGCATTGCCGCAACTTTCTGTTTCTGCTGAGTTAACTCTTTTTCGTGAACTCATCGACCTTACCCCATAAGGTATTGAACTTCTTATGCTGATTCTGCTTGCGTAGCCTCTTGAAAAGATTCATAAAATGCTTGTTTCTGAACTGCAGGTAGAAATTAGCCCCTAGATGTCGAATGCACCAACGAATTTGCATATCAATCCAGGGTTCAAGCTCATCCGCTCCAAGGTTTGTTTGTCTTCATAGCCTTCAATATACCGGGATGCCTCTCATGGAGTATACATACGTTGGGTCAATTTTTGACAACACCACATTTCAATCTTCTGAAAAACCATAGCCAGCTAGCGTAGTTCTCACCTTCAACGAATGTGAAAGCCAGTGGGAGAATTTGGTTGTTACCGTCCACATCAATAGCAGTCAGGATATGTTCCCTATACTTGCCTGTTAAGAAGGTACCATAAACACATAACACAGGTCAATAGTGGTTTAATGCTTCAATGCATGCCCCAAAGGAGAAAAAAATCCTGGTTTTGTCTCTTTAAGTCTAGGAGACTCAGATGACAAAGTGTACTTGATGTCAATGTACATGTCTGGGTTCCTTGCTTGTAGTGTCCATAGCAGGTAAGATAGGTTGTGATACAAATCTTTGAAACTCCCAAATCCCATCTCCATGGCCTTCTGTTTAGCCCTCAATACATTTTCGTAGCTGATTGAGAACTGATACTTGTTTTTTATTGCTACTTAAATGTGCTTGGCTTCCATATCCTTCTTTTCCACTATCTCGGCAAACATCAGTCTTGCAACTAAGCTCAAAGTCATGTTACGATGCTCTGCAAAGACATTGGATCTAACAGAGTTATGCGGCACTACTCTACTAACAACCCAATTCACTTCATACTTTGGCACATGAGCATGAACAGAGCAAGGAAAACCATTAGCACAACACTTCACAGTTTACTGCGTCGGGGTAGATACGTGAACATAGAACATCCTTTGTGTGGAAATTCCCCAAAGAGCTACTACATCCTTCAGTTCAAGCTTGATGCGATACATAGTGCCATGCTTTATTTCATTCCTCCTGAACTCCCACGATGACTCGTGACCATTTGACACACACGTTCCAGCCAATAATTCTTGGTTCCACCAATTTGGAATATGACGATGAAAAGTCTCCTCCTCACTAACCAATTTCTTCATCATCAACCTCCTCATCTTCATATTCTACCATGTTTGCTAGATCTTCCTGTTCCATAGACTCCACCAACTCTTCAAATTCCCCAACTTCATCATCCTGCCCAATAGGACCACGATTATTTCTCATTCCTCTAGGAACATCTGCTTCTGGATGATCATCTACTTCGTGCTGACTACCCCCTTGGGCCGATGCATTGCTCTGACCTTTTTCGTACTCTCTACAAAGTGACCCTATTGAATCCTTCACAATAGCCTGCACCAATGCAACCGGCTCATCTTTACGA
This sequence comes from Stipa capillata, assembly GCA_019208055.1. Taxonomy (NCBI): domain Eukaryota; kingdom Viridiplantae; phylum Streptophyta; class Magnoliopsida; order Poales; family Poaceae; genus Stipa; species Stipa capillata. The sequence goes on along the minus strand of JAGXJF010001204.1, from coordinate 98,859 downwards.
GCTCTACCCGTCGCCACTGGCCTCAACGCCGGCGTCACAGCGCCACGCCACCGCTGCCATCACCTAACTCGCCTGCGCCGCCACCTCCCGCCTACCTCTCTTTTTTGTGTGCACGTCTGTCAGCATCGGTGGCCCGGGGGCCGAGTCGGGCGTCTTGATGCTGACTGGCCCCTATCGGCCACCCGACGGCTAATAGCCCCCACGAATTGGCAAAGCGCGTGACGACTGGGGTTGTCAGCCATCCAGTAGCTAAAAGGCCCTTCTATCGGCAAGGCACGAGCCGACACGTCTGTCACTCGGCCCGCAGTCGGCCAATAGCTCCTTTTCGGTTGCTGGCAGGCCGACTTATCATCATATTTGATATTTATGGATCTCAGTATGTAGATTTGAAATTAACAAGAAAAAATATAATACTTTAAAAAATTCGGCATTTGTCCAAAACCTCCACAGAGGGGTGCAAGCCGAGGCTATAGTACATCACTGTCCAACAATGGTGATTTGAAGTCAGAGATGCGGGGTCAATGTATTATCATCAAGTTCTATATCCTCATAAAAAAATCACAATTTGAAACATATAACATAATTATTAGCAAGCTAACGCAAGCAAATGATCATGTTATGCCTTGCCTGGCTTACATTGCTTCCTCTATTCAAGAATATAAGTCATATAATAATCTACTTCAAAATAAAAGGCGTGCAACGATTTTAGTTAATATTTCTCTCCGTTCCCTTATTTGTCTTCCCTCTTTATTCATCATTTATGTCAAATTCTTCATATAATTTTCCTACAAAAATTCTTCATATAAACTAATCTCTCTCTCGTCCCTAGGCATTAATATGAGAAAACCACATTATTCTCTGTAGAGTTTCGATTTGTGGTTGCTGACCTTATTTAATAAGCTGTTGCATAAAAGTAATTGTGTAAAAGGTCGTGTCCTATTTGGCAAACTAACTCCTAAAATACCAAAATTAAAACATTGCACTAACCACACTGGAGTGTTATGATCAATATCTACAGTATCAAGTACACAAGTATATTACAATAGAGACATAGCAAAATTATTGTCATATTGAAGAAAGTAAATAGTCATATTCCGGAGTTGTCTCAATTCTAAATCAATAATCACCAAGGAAAGCTGACGAGTCTCTAGCTTTATTCTTGCAAGTTTCTAATAGAAATCAGAACAAGAAGTTAACAAACATGCTTCCATTTTCCACTAAAACCATCAAACTCTATCGCAAACGTGTACAAACAAAATAACTTTAATCACAATAGCAATGGATTTTGGTTCGTGATAGTTCAAGCTTTCCATATTCATCCAAAGTAATGTCAAAAGGAAGTTTTAGAGACTTCTAGAGTTGTCCTAAAAGTTGTGAATAAGTTGCTTTGAGTGTTGGTCCATTCGCACACGTGGCATTGGGTGTTAGGTGTTGGCTGGGACCAACGCTATGGCTTGGAAATTTCCTTCTTGAGATATGCCAAGAGGAGAAAGAGGTATGGAAGCTTGACCTTCCTATTTTACAATATTTTAGGCCTTTTCAGCACATATCCGGATAAAATAATATCTCCCATTCGAGTGCTAATTAGTAGTGATAAAAATAACTCCGCCATGCTTAATCGATAGCTAAGAATATTATATATATATATATATATACATATATATATATATAATGAGTACCAACAGAGACGGAATCTTAAGAGTGACCGATCCTCCAATACCTCCACAGAGGAGTATGTAAGTGTGGATTCATTACCTCTGGTGAGTATTGAAACCCCTCCTTCTCCTCCATCTACCGTTGGTTCGTGCTATAAGATTCATATATTTTATGTCTCTACACTTTGCAGTATTGTACTACTCGTGATGAACTAATACATATTTAGCTTGTACTAATCTATTTGTATGCATACTAGATATCAAAAATAAATTAACAATTAAGTGATAATCGGATCCAAACTGCATTGATCATGTTCTAGACATGGTATCATTGTAAAATTGGATTTATTAATGTGTGAAATGAGGATGTACTACTATGAACATATTGAAAATATATGAATCTTAAAGCATGAACCCATGCTGAATTTAAGAGTAGTATAGTCTACCGGAGGCAAGAACATATTTCCTTCATATATATGTATATCTATATGCGCGTGTGTTTGTGTAAAACTTTTAGAGGGTGTATTCCTCGCTCCGATGGCGTAGAGTTTGTCCAAGGAGAGCATGCTCGGAGAAAGAGGTCACGTTAGTGGTTCTGAACCAATGGAGGCAAAATCACCTTGTATCTATTACAACTAAAACACATAACATAATTATTGGTAGACCTTAGAACCCTAGCTCAAATAACTATGTTATGTGAGTCGTCTCACTTTGTTGCTCTCTCCTTTTCAAGAATACGAGTCATATGGACTGATTTTGTTTCAACATATAAAGCATGTAACCCTCGTTTATCTTCGTTTTCTCTCTAGCATTTATGTTTGAATCTTCACACAAACTAGTATCTCTTTCACGGCAAGACGTTAATACAAGGATACCTCAATCATCTACATCGATTCTTTTGATCTTAGACTTCCTTACTTCCCCTGTCTAGTCAAGATATTTTTACTCTTACAAATAATTGAGTTAGTGGTGATGGTCTATTTTGTCATTCGATCTCTCTTTCATCAAGATAACTTCCTAATTAGTGAGGCTACCTCTCATGATTCTCACCATCCTACTTTAATGTTTGTAAAATACATCGTATGCTCGTATGACTATTTTTACGGCTTTGTTGTTTGTAAGTTGCTTTGTTTTTCTTATTCAAAGTCAATTTTTGTGGCTTTGGATTTATATGGAGATCAATGTGCCACATGATTTGATTTATTTTTATTATTTTCACAACAACTTGTGTGTAACAAAGAAACAGAACTGTCACATGAAAATTTAGGAAGAATAGTTGAGCCTATAACTTCACACTCGTAAGTCAAATCAAACAAACATAAATCAACAACATTATAATTGTACTTTTTTTTGTCAGCAAAACCATCAGGCACTCTCATAAACGTGTACAAAAATGATAACTTTAATCATAAATCTTTGAAAACAACACTCTAACATAACAATTTCCACCAAACAAGTGTACAAAGTAGCTTTCTCATTGCACTTTTCATAAAAGCCTCCATACCTTTCCTCGATTGTTACCACCGTGTGGCGTACCCGGTTTTAAAGCTGGATAAACCTCTGTGTTTATAGTATTGGTCCCATGATCAGTGGCCAATACACACAAGATACTTGATAATGAGGTCATACATTACCGAGTTCATTACACAATAACTATTATGGTCTTATTCATACAAACAGGCTGATTGGCCGAATAAAAACTGCAGCGGAAAAGATACACGTGGTTGGTCGCCCATCAATATGTCAACCGCAGGCAACTGACTGGGGTAACGCCCTAGCCCTCAAAATCAATGTCGTCGTCATCGGAGTGGTATTCCTCTTCGCCTGGCCACATCAACAAGCCAGATGAATACATTGAATGTGCTCGCAAGCAAGTCCCACAGGAGGGTAATATGGCTATATTTCATGCAGGGTGTGATTCAAAGGAGGCAGCTCTATTCTAACTCACATATTTTACGGAAAAATAAGTTTTCAATTAAATACAGGAACAGTAGATTCTAAGGCAGTTTTGAAATTGAAAGTAACTCAAATGATCATATCGTTGCATGAGGTAGTTTCCACTACCCCCTTTTCTTGTCTTAGCCCGATAGCTTCGCCTATCACCATCTAAAATTCCCAGTACCTGTCCGTACTACCCCTTGTAGTACGACTAGGCTCTTCTTCTGCAATTCCTTGCTACCCGCCTTGTAGCCTAAATTGCACTATGTGGACGCATCATGCCCATGTCCTTAGTTCCTTTTCCCAGGTTTTTGCAAACAAAACTTAGTCTAACCAATGTGTGACCTTGCCAGTTTATGTCCATAACCGAGGACGTGGCTATTCGAATAGATTTTAACACTCTGTAGAGGTTGTACGGCTTTACCCACAAGATGTAAGTCTCCCTTGTTGCCGAGCCCTACGAATACACTTCACGAGGTGTATCAGCAGGGTTATTATAACGAGACCTTTCACCCATTTTCGTGCTAGAGATGGACCCGCTAGGTAAGATTTACCCAGTCTCCACTTGTGCTCGGTGACTCCCGACCCACAACCCGAAGTGGACTTACCTTTGTGTCGAACAACTCCCTACGAAGTCTCACGAAGGTCCTCTAGGAATGCCAATCTACCTAGCACTCTCTTTCTATTGCCTACGGGTCCAGACACTAGCACTCGAGGAGATAATAAGCCAAGTCTTTCCCACAAAGGCCAATGGGACGTACGGCGTGAACTTGGTTTGGCAGCACTTAGGCTCGGTCCTTGGTTGATTCAAGCAAGACTCCATACTCAATCCCGACAACAATGCCACCACATGCTACATCAACATCCCCAAACTGCCCTTAAAATTCTTACCCGAATCAAAATTATCTTCCCTTTTATTTTAAATTTTTGGTAAACATATTTTTTAACATCCGCCCTGGGTGACTCACGTCACCTCAAGGGTTTTGTTTTCCCGAACCAAAAGTAACTCCCAACCTCGTAAAATTTTTAGAGTTTTATTCTAGAGTGGGACTAAGCTTGGCTTACAACCTATATGTCTAGTACCTCACCAGAACTACAATGTCTAGCGTCTAATACTAGGGCTACAAAAGTATTTCAGGTCGGATCCTTGGCAATGCATCTATAGGTCATAACTAATCTTATTTAACATAGTGTTGTTACAAACATAGCGTGCAGGTTCACAAGCAAAATACTTAAGTTTATCACATATAGGTTTCAACATGGTCAAGGTGAGAAATGCTTGCCTGGCAGCTTCTGGTTCTGTTCCTAACATGGGGGTGATTCCGGATCCTCCTAGCACACGTTCCTCACTCCGTCAACTACACGTTAGAAGAGAGTTGAATAAATAACCAAGCCAGAGAAACCCAAATAAGATTTAAACGATATGACATGGTAAGAGAAGATGATGCAGATACCATGAGGTATTAGGTGTTATGGAAAAGATTGCATATATATATATATATACACCCTAGCAAGGTAAAGGTTTTGAAGTACATCATGATTTTTGTTAGCTTTAGCTAAAGGAATCAGAGTTTTAAAGTGCCACTGAGCTCATCATGCTAGATTTATTATTATTTTTAGAAGATTTTTAGGTAAAAGAATTGATTTCTCCGGGCTAATCTTGAGCAAGATGTATTAACATAGCATACATATTTGAAATATTTTCAAAATTGAAATTCCAAAACTTTCAAAAATTATTAAAGTCACCTTAACGGATAGTTCTGGAATCTATAAGATCATCGGAGAAAAAATTGATTCGATCGGAGTTATAATGGAGAAGACATAGACTTTTGAGGTTTCTGTCAGGAAAGGAAACTGGATGAGAGGAAAAATGCAGCTCGAGTAGGGGGCGAAGGAGTGGATAAGAAACAGGAGGGAGCTCAGGGCGACTTGCTTCAACTTGGAGCTTGGGAGAAGAAAGCAGGTAGAGCTCGGCCTTGGGAAAACATGTACAGAGGGGAGCTAATTTTATGGGGAAGAAAGGGAGGCTAGCACATGGAGAACAGAAATAGAAAATGAGCTTGGGCTGGTTGGGAATTGAGAGGGAGATGAGTTGCTTGGCTTAAGCAGAGGAGAAGGAGGTAGGGGAGTTAATTAGCTCGCACGTGCTGTGAAGTTGCAGCAAAGTTGGGCACTGCTCACTATTGAAGGTGAAGTTACAACAAAGTCTGGCTTCGATGGAAAAGAATTAATAACTGGCGTTTCTTGTACAATACCACTGTGCAAATTATTCATGGCTGGTTGAGGAATCTTGTCAAGAATCTTCAAGAGTTGTTTGGGAATTTATGGTGGTAGAAATCCACAAGTGATACGGATTTTACATTTATTGATCCAGCAGAACAGCTATATAGCAAAAAATGATTTCTAGGGTTTTATGTGGTCAAACATTGATAAGAATGGAGAGAGGAGAGGCTTGACTTCTGCTATGGAAGGAGAGCACTGTAGGCTGCTGTGCTTAAAGAAGAAAGATGACCAAAGAAAGAAGACAAGAGAATGGATTCGTAGAGAAAAACAAAGACAATAGTGCATGAACTGTGATCGCCTTGACTGAATGTTCGTGGTCAAAATTTGAATAGAAGATAAGGTATTTATTTGCAAAAATGGGTTGTATATAAGGAGAGGAGGTCCTCCAAAAATTATGAAATTTTTTGGGTGTTTAAATTAGTGAAACTTGGGCCAAATTCAAAATGGGCTTAAATGAAATTTTAATTTTTTTTAAATTTTCAAAAAGAGAAAATTTCATGGGTTTGGTTTTGAAATATATGGGATAAAATATACCCTCCATGATTTTTGGTGATTTTTCTGAAGTATCAGACTTAGAGTTTTGCTATTTTTCAAAAACAGCTCAAAACGGTATTTGAATTATTTTAATATTTTTGAATTGAAGGTCCTCATATTTTTGCATATTTGGTCTAGTATAGTTACAATTAATCTTGAGAAATTTATTGGGATTTTTACGAATATTATTTCATGTGAGGTGCCGTGCACGATTTAGATTTGGTCAGCTTAATGCAATGTCATGCTTTGCAGGGTTTGAAAAACTAGAGTGTGACACAGCACCACCAACAACAATTTGGTTTTGCCACGTGTAGTCACCTCGCAACTATTCCTTATCACCATCGCCTTGTCATCCTCATGTATCATTATCACCATCATCTCTTCAGTTAGTTGTGTACCTTCAATTTCTTACATCTCCACTATCTAATGGCCAAAATGTAAGGGTATAAAGAGTATCCAATCATTAAATGTCACTAAATGCATATTAGTTTTGTAGCTATGAGACCACACCTAGGCAAATGTTAGTGATAGTTCTTATTATGCTCTGAATACATGACGTTTAACAATTTTAAGGCAAATATATAGTGATAGTTCTTACAATTTTAAGGCAAATGTTTAGTGATAGTTCTTATTATGCTCTACCTACACTTAATGGGTATGTACATGAATTAATTGTATGGTGGCTACATGCATTCCGAAGGTTATTATAAGGGCTGGTATTGTCTTTTCACCTCTTTTGGTTACTGTGTGAAATCCAAAAAAGTTACGAAATGTGAATGAAGAGATATTACAACAAAGAGACTCGTAAAAAAAATTATTGGCACCTTAAGTTGAAGCAAGCAGATAATCATATTCCCTGAGTTTTCTCAAATTATCTATGACTCGCTAATTTCATTCTTACAAGTCAAACTGAAGCAAATTACAACTTAGGGCTCCTTTGGATTGCAGGAATTTTATAGGATTTTCATAGGATTTCATCCCTTGGGATTTTTTCCTATGGAGTCCCTTTGGATGGTAGGAAAGATATCTTATAATTCCTAAGATTTCATGTGATAGTGATTCCAGAAAATTATTGGTGTTAGGTCTGACCTCTTGAAAAACTTCTTGTGCGAAAAAGCGTGCTCTCGGCAAAGCACACGTGTGGTCATGCCTATCGTGGCAAAAACAGGCCCGTCACTTCATGTGCTTTCACGAAGAGAACAAGTGAAAAAAAGGGCACACACCAAGAGCAGCAATTGTGACACAAGCAGCGATCGATCGATGGTCGTCAGCTGCACGGAGTACCTCTCCATCAAGCCTTCACCATCGCCCATGGCATCAAACTCATCTGTGACACAATTGGTGACCGACCCCTTTTCCTATCGCCAACCAAATCGAGGTGCTCCCATCGCAACTAGGTTAATCTACCACATCTTGACCTCCTCGATTTTGCTTGTGCATGTTCTGATTGAATTGGGGCCACGCAAGGGCAGAATGAAACCTGTTGTAGCATGGAAACCAGAGCGTGTTGGCATATATTGGAGTCCTCAAAATTTCCCTTCAATAAAAAACTATAGCTAACAATGATGATCTGTTTGTGCTCATCTTGTTCATGTACATAGTATAACTGAAACTTTTGATCTTTGCTCCTGATTCGTGAATGATGCGGTCCTCCCAATATTCCAAAGAAGATTACTCTTTTTGCAATCCCAAATTGATCTGGTTTTAAGACCAAGACATTCTCATGTTAATGTCCTTTTAGATATAACATGCAATTTTGTTCTAATGAAGATGGTCGATCAATGTAATTTGTACGATTGACGAGGTAGTTGTCTGCAATCAAAAGGACGTGATATTGAAGGTGATCATGGGACCACAGAACCTTGTCAAGAAATATCTATCACTCCAACTTTCAGTTACTTGCACAATATGCAAGATTAGTAGGAGTACTCCACTGTAACCCAATTTAATCAAATTTAGGTACCATGAAGAGTTTTTCTGGAGCTAAATGGAGTCATCAAATGAAGTTATTCCTTATTAAGCTCCTGAAGATCATGATGAGCCTAGTTTTCGAACACAAAATGCATGGAGTAAAGGGGCATGGACAAATATTTTTTGTTGACTAAATCAAAAGTTTAGTGTATCATTTACTTTTAACCAAGTCAAACAAAAGGAGTAGGATTTGAAGAAAGATTATCAGAGTGTGAAAGATTCGGTGGCTAAAAGTGCTTTTAGATGGGATAGCAAGACGATGATGGTAGATGCACCAACAAATGTTTGGGTTACTTTTACTGCTCGCAAGAATAACAAGGACGCCCTCCAATGGCGAGACAAGTCATTCCCGTATTATGATGAATTGGCTCCTCTTCGTGATGGTTAGTTTCACATGTTTTAGTGCTTTGTCTTATTCGACAACATGCTTCGCTCACATTTTTCTTGAGGTAACTCCATATTTTTCCTGAACATATAGGTCATTATGACAAAGGAAGGACCCACCATGGTATGGACCATTATGCCACCAAGACAAGGCATGCATCAATTTCCACGTCACACCTAATAGAGTCGATGAGTCTACTATATGTATCAATCAACATCACCTACTATGCAAGCTCCACGTGAGTCAGGTCTGCATCTTTCTATTAAAGATGAGGTTGAGGAAGCCTACGTGGATTCTGTCCAGCATACATCCACACCTATGCAACACATGCAAACCCCACCAAGATCAACAAAGATACCTTTAGAGAAGCCTTGCACTAGACATGGAAAAAAACGGAAGAGCAATCCCCACAGACCCTGTTGATGGATTTCTATGGAGATACTTGAAGCTAAAGAAGGGAGAAATAGATCGATTTGCATCTATTGAGGAGAAGAAACTAGAGGATCCCTTCAGCATTCACAAGTGAATCACATCAATTGAAGGGTTAAATGGTCTACACTTGGGTGATATGTTAATGGCAATATATATCTTCAAAAAGTAAGGAGAACAGGGAAGTTTTCTTGTTATTCTCTAGTGATGAATTGTATTTGGCTTAGATTACAAAGAAGATTGCACGTAGTAATCTAGATTATTAGAATTAGAGCTTTTCTTGTGATACACTAAGCTATGTCATGCAACATTGTGCTTTTGTTTACTAGATGCCACATGGTTTTGTTTAGCTACCCAAGTAATGTCTATTTCGGTAGTTGGAAAGGTCTAGTATTTTTTTTGTCATGTCTTCGACTCCAATTAGGTTAATGGATGAAAAGAACATGAGAATAGTTGCTTAATGAAGTTGAACATTGATATCACAAGTAAATGAATTGTAATACAACTTGTATGTCATATCATTGTCTTACATATATATGTTATGCTCTCCATGATACATACTGATCCCACATTCATCATGCTATGTCATCTCGCATTTGATTTTGTGCTTCCTTAGAGTAATTAAATGCTTGTATATCACCATTGTGGCCTCCATGTGGCACATCAATGATCTGGTTTTGATTAATCTCCATGGTAGCATTACTAGGTCAAGACATATTTATATTGTGTAGGCGTATGAAATTGTGTAGAACACAACAAGCCATAGATATGTCAATCTGTTTATCGAGTGAGTAATGTGTAGCAATTTTTAGTATAGGAAATATCATTTTTAGTAATACCGATAGTTCTCTCAACATGATTTCTAAGTTGAGCATGACGGAGGTTGGACAACTCCTTGTAATTCTGTGGTTTTTTTATGTGCTTTTCCTTGTTCTTTTAAATGATACCTAGTACCACAATATGGAGCAAGAAATTGCGATGTATTTTCATAACCACCATTTACGGGATAAAATTTACCATTCGATACTTCAAAACCAAGGTTAAGTACATCTTGTAGACCATGATTAAGTGCATCTTGTAGAAGTCTTGCATCTAAAGCTGATCCTCCCTGACCAGCATGTACATACACAAACTTCAAATCAAAATCACAAGCAACAATAACATTCTATGAGAGTGTTTGCTTCCTGTTCCTATATGGTTCTTGTTGTTCCAATGGAAGGGTTAGAGGAATGTGTGTACCATCTATAGCACTGATACAATTATACACAAAATAAAAGATATCTCCATGTTAGAACCTTGTACTTAATGACATTATGTTATTTAAGTGCTAAAAAAGAGTTGGACATGTTCTCATATATGAAAGCAAGGGTGAAATTATGGTTTGCTCAAGATTAAATGTGTAAGGAAGGTGGACATATATAGACACATGTGAGCTGTGTGATTGCATCAAGCACTATTGCAAAATACCGATTTATTGTTTCTACGCTAGGCTGGAACCAATCTTGTAGACTTTCATTGCTTGCGATTTGGCTAAAGCATATAAGAAAATAACTACTTGCTCTTTTACTGATACCACTCTTGAATCAATAAGGAGATCTTTCTCGCATAGCGTGTCAACCAATGCTTGAAAAATGCCAACCTCCATATGAAAGTTCCTTTTTGCATAGGCTCTCATGTCTTGTTGAAATCTCATAAACACAACAAGCCCCTCAAAGTTTTGATGTGTGCCTTGGTCTTTTGCTGAAAGATGGTTGTGATGTATCAACAAAATGAATGAACCCATAGTCACTTTCTGATCTTCCGTGGTAGCTTGCATCCATGGTGCGCAATGACAAGCAAAAGAAAATGATGAAAAACCATTGGGTGAACGGTAAAAAATCATGATATTCCATAGTATAAAAAATGGCATTTTACTGGAAGAGGCAAGTACTAAGTGACGAGGGAAGCCCAACCGGGTAGGCCCAATGACTCGAGTCGGCCCAGCAAGCCTGGCAAGGCCCACTCGGATGCAGGCCCAACAACTTCGCAAAGGCCTATTCGGACGAAGGCCCAAGAACAACCTGCCATGGTACAACGTCTGGGTGCCATTAAGACAGGCGTTACAACTCATCAAGGCGTACGTTTCAGCCGGCATGAAGACTGGTGTTACTCGGACGGTTACCAGATATAAATGTCAGTTAATTAGGACAGTAACTGTAGTTCAGCCGAATGACCGGGTCGGCTGATGCGCAGGCCTATATAAGGCCGAGCCCTCCATGCAGAAGGGGGCTAGACTCTAGACCTTACATTCTCTCATTCCTATGGTACTCCCTTTTTCACGTAAGAACATCAAATACATTCAGCAGGAGTAGGGTATTATCTCCATATTTGGAGAGCCTGAACCTGGGTAAAAGTTCTTGTGTGCACCGCCTAGATCTTCCATACACGCATCCCCGACAATCCTATAACAAATGGATATTGCCGCGAACACCCCGCGACACTAAGCTTGTTGGCTTCTTCGGTAAGGAAAAGATCAATAAATGGAGTGCAAGACGCAAGTGTTGCAAACAATGAGTATAAAGAAAGAGCCGTACGTGCAGAGCAAAGAAATAACATATTATATATACACTTGAAGCTAACAACTATTCGAGACAAGTGTCATAAAATTTTAATGTTTTACTTTTCATAGGATTGGAGAAACCATGACATTTAAATCCCGTATTTTTTCTATTCTTGTGTTTTCAAAATCCTACAACCGTACTTAACAAATATACTTTCTTTCTCGCTAAAATCACCAAACCTCTCACAAACTCAAAAATATGTAAAAACGAGATTACTTTATTCACAAGGCCGATGTGCTCCTGCAAAAACCGACCACTCTATAATACCAACAACTCACGCAGCTTTCTCATCTCCTTTGGTGCAAAAACCCATCCCAATCGCACGAAATCCCCTCCACCATCCGTTCAGGTTCAAACTCACGCGGCCTCTGCCTTCCCCCGTAGGCTCGTAGAGCCGCCGCCACCCGCACGCCAACAACCCCTCCACCCTCCGCATCAAACAGACATGGGCCCCACTCGTCAGCTACTGACACCCACCTCCACAATATAAAAGCCCTCCGCGTCTTATCTCCTCGCCTCCTCCCGAAACCCCCTCCTCCCCCTAGCCGTGCTCTCCAGCTCCTCCCCTCCTCCGCCGGAATCCTTTGCTAGGGTTAGGGTTTCCGCACGAGCACGCGCCATGGCTACCTTCACCTCCCAGGTCAGCGCTATGTCAGGTGGTTCCCCGTCGAGCTCGCTCTTCGTGGGCCGGCGGCGGCCGGCGGTGCTGCCCCTGCAGATGCGGGCCGCGCGTAGCGGGCGGGCACGCGGGCTGGCCATGCGGGTGACGTGCGAGAAGGTGGTAGGCATCGATCTGGGCACCACCAACTCGGCCGTGGCGGCGATGGAGGGCGGCAAGCCGACGGTGATCACCAACGCGGAGGGCCAGCGGACGACGCCGTCGGTGGTGGCGTACACCAAGGGAGGGGAGCGGCTGGTGGGCCAGATTGCAAAGAGGCAGGCCGTGGTCAACCCGGAGAACACCTTCTTCTCCGTCAAGCGCTTCATCGGACGCAAGATGGCCGAGGTCGACGACGAGGCCAAGCAGGTCTCCTACAACGTTGTGCGCGACGAGAATGGAAACGTCAAGCTGGACTGCCCCGCCATCGGGAAGCAGTTCGCTGCAGAGGAGATATCCGCGCAGGTAATTTGCTGTACAGTTAGCAATTGGTTCTGGCCCCTAGTTTGTTCTGGTGCAATTGGGGCACATGGAATGACTACAAATAGACATTATATTTAATCACATACGGTAGATTGAATTTCAAGGCATTGCCTGCAATTGGATGCAAATAGATATTCTATTTAGTCAAATATGGTAGATTGGATTTCAAGGCATTGCCTGCAATTGGATGTTTCCATGTTTAATTCGGCATTTGAGAATTCATGTTAGAATGTTTGATATCCTGTTGAGTTTGAGCTTTAGAGGAATTAGCACTTCGGTTATAGTATTAAAATAGAGAGGCAATGTGCTCAATTGTCATTGGGATTTATATTGTCCTCCTCATTGATGGTGTTAAATGTTATTGCTTTGTTTAGAACTAGATGAGGCAGTTGTTTAATTTATATTATGTCCTTGACGAGTTAGTGTTTCCAATGTATATAAAGTGCTGATATTTCATTTCTGTAATTACTTTGAATTGCTACAGGATCATACATTTTATTTATGTTACTCGGTATGTGTATTATTTTACTCTCTATGTTGTGTGGTTTAGAGAAATTAGTGCTTTAGTTATAGTTATGTCCATCGTCCAAATGGTTGCAACACCTAATGTGCTTAAGATAGTCGTGTGCTCATCTGGCACGTATAGAACTTATGGTGGGCAATGGAAATTCAATAGAGGCCACATATCATTTTTGTTATATTAAAGTGCACGTCCTAAACTGTATGGTTGTGTCAATTAGGTCCATAAACTTGACAACTGCACATTTAGATCTCTATAAACTTGTATAAGTAATTTAAGGCATGTTCACACCTGACTTAACGTGCTGTTCTACTTTGTGATTGTCATGTGAAATCGATGGGGAATTGATGTTCTACTAGCTTACCGTTAATCGTTCTTAGCAATTACATTGCTAAAAACTTAAATAAGGTCAAAATGCCCTAGCACCACTGATTGCTAATTTAAGTACCTTTCTCTGAATTGTGCTTAGCAGCTACGTTGTTGAACAAGGTTGAAGTGCCCTAACATTGCTAATTGTTAATTTTAGTCAGGTGTGAACCCTTCTTTAACTCATACAAGTTTAGGGACATAAATGTGCAGTTCTCATGTTCAGCAATCACGGACCTAAGTGACATAACCATGCAAATTTATGGACCTACAGTGCACATTACTCTGTTTCCTGGTTCTAATGTGAGTGGTATGTCTGACTTTTCTGGTAAATTGTTACCTTGACAGGTATTGAGGAAGTTGGTCGATGATGCATCTAAGTTTCTGAATGACAAAATTACAAAAGCGGTGGTTACTGTGCCAGCCTACTTCAATGACTCACAGAGAACAGCAACAAAAGATGCTGGCCGTATTGCGGGGTTGGAAGTTCTTCGCATTATAAATGAGCCGACTGCTGCATCCCTGGCTTATGGTTTTGAGAAGAAAAACAACGAAACAATTCTAGTGTTTGACTTGGGAGGCGGTACTTTGATGTCTCTGGTATGAGAGAATACCAAACTGTTTATTATATTTTACTTTTACCTCTTTAAATCCTAAATCACGTGGACCTTTGATTCACTTGGATGAAATGTGCTATGTTGTGTCCTTCTGTTTGGTTTTAGTTAGATTGAAAATGGTTTATCCAGAATGCCAGAGGATAATGTATGGTTATGGATCTTTGAGCTGACTAGGTATATTCCACCAATATATAGATAAATCTACTTTTAAAGAGACTAAACTTTAGGTAATGTTCCTCATAAAAAAAATTTAATTAGAACTTAAAAATTAAAGATATAAACTTAAAAGAGAGGAGTGCACAGCGCAGAAATTTGAAAAGAGCTTCCAGAATTTGGAACGTCTACTTGGATAGTTTCTTGGTAATGAGAATAGTTACACTGAGGTTTTCAAGCAGGTCATGATGTAACTGGATAACATTGCATCCTTTGCTTTCTTAAATCTGTAGTTCTGAAAATAGTGATGTATTATGGATGTGTCTTTCTTTATAAGTTATTACTACTAATGAAGCAACATTACCCTGCAGTATTGGAGGTTGGAGATGGTGTGTTTGAGGTGCTTTCCACATCTGGGGACACACACCTTGGTGGCGATGACTTCGATAAGGTTTGTAATTTCTCTTCTATTCTTCTAGGAAAATTACCCCATTTGTGAAAATTTGTGAAAGTGCATAATGCAGTATACTAGTCATTTTATAAAATTTTAATAGATGTATACATGAAATGCTGTGCACACATGCCAATTTTCATGGCCAAATTTATCCGTACTGCAGGGTATCAGAAAAGAGCCCATCGTCATGAACTATTCACGTGCGCTCCTTTTCTTTTTTGGTTCTCTGTAATACAAGGAATTACACCATGAAACTGTGCATAACAATTACATGGGCTACAGTGCTACACCCATGAGTTCTTTTCTTCAAACTTTTGGAACATTACTTCATGTTCTTTTGATAAATGGGGCATGGACCCAATAGGGGCAGCATATTCACTCACTCGTTTTTCTTAGCAAAAGCACAACATGAGAAATTCGAATTGGTTCAATTGACACTATTTTGTTTTCTGTATGCTCTTAACTGTAGCTTTGAAATCACTGTTTAAATTACTTGTGGGTCCTTTTTAGTTGTGAAACTCTTGTTCAGATGAGCTCTGTATGTTGTACCTTGTACGGCATTCATACTTAATCACATCCTTGGATCTTCTTATGTATTTCACATAATATGTATTTGATTTCAACTTCGGAAAGAGCATTTAACATGTGAATGATCTTTTGGTGTTGTACTGTAGTATTGTTCATACTTCATATGGACCCAATTTTTGATAGTATTACCATAACTTTTGACCAACTTTTAATAATGTTTTCCTTGGATTACACAGAAAATTGTAGATTGGCTTGCTAGCACCTTCAAGAAAGATGAAGGCATTGATCTTCTTAAGGATAAACAAGCCCTTCAGCGTCTTACTGAGGCAGCAGAAAAAGCTAAGATGGAATTGTCAACGCTGACACAGACGAACATTAGGTATTCTTTTCAGAGATTTTGGATAGTCCTCTATTGTTCAATCAGTGATATTTCTTTTGAATCGTTGAATTTATTTTATCGCAGCTTGCCATTTGTAACTGCTACTGCTGATGGTCCCAAACACATTGAGACAACCCTCTCTAGAGCCAAATTTGAGGAACTGTGTTCAGACCTCATCGATAGGTAAGTATGAACATTCTATCTTTTTAACAAAGCTTACACAATTATTTCTATGTAGTAGTTCTGTGTTTTATCATATTTTTTGAAGGCTTTACTCACATACTTTTGTTCTTCTATTGATAGGCTTAAAACTCCTGTTAATAACGCTTTGAGAGATGCCAAGCTATCTGTTAGTAATCTAGATGAAGTGATTCTTGTGGGTGGATCCACCCGAATCCCTGCAGTGCAAGAACTTGTGAGGAAAATTACTGGCAAGGATCCCAATGTTACAGTCAACCCTGATGAGGTTGTTTCCCTTGGGGCAGCCGTACAGGTCATTTTCTTTATCCCCAAATGTGCTTTAGTCTGTTGTTCTTTGCAGAACATCATCTCTAAACCTTCTAATTACTTACAGTGGCAGTCCTGTGCATATGTTTCCTACACTAATAAAGCTTGAAGGGTCAATTTAGCAGTATTTAAGATGAGCTGCTGAAAGTGTGTAGTTACAATGCAAGACAACATTTTTACTTATTTAACATCTGGAACACCTCATTTAATATTTTCTATTCCCTTGAAACATCAGGGTGGGGTTTTGGCTGGAGATGTGAAGGATGTTGTTCTTCTGGATGTTACTCCATTATCAATTGGTTTGGAGACGTTGGGTGGAGTGATGACAAAGATTATCCCCAGGAATACAACACTACCCACCTCAAAATCAGAGGTATTCTCAACAGCTGCTGATGGACAGACAAGTGTCGAGATTAATGTTCTTCAGGGAGAGAGAGAGTTTGTCAGGGACAACAAGTCTCTTGGAAGCTTCCGGTTGGATGGGATCCCTCCTGCACCACGTGGTGTGCCACAAATTGAAGTGAAGTTTGATATTGATGCCAATGGCATTCTCTCTGTTGCAGCTGTTGATAAGGGTACGGGAAAGAAGCAGGATATCACCATCACTGGCGCTAGTACACTACCAAAGGATGAGGTATGATATTATTCTAGTGCTTACGCTGTTAAGCATTCTTGTGTGACTGCACCAAACTTTGGTTGTTGTATTGGTGATTAGGTATGAAAATTGCTAGTTTTTATCTTCTCATCTTAACAATGTAATGTGCTGGTTTTCTAGGTGGTATGTAATGTTGTTAGATTTTCATTTTATTGTTCATGTTCTAGTTACTTTCCTTGATTTCCAATTTATTCTGTTGCTATTTCTCTTCAGATCTAAGCACCAAGTCTGTTTTATTATGATATTTTGTTGATGCATGTCTGTGTACCATGTGGCATGTATATGTTGCACATAATCCTTGGATCGTAAATGAGTAGTGTATTCATCTTCCTGCTTCTCTCAAAGTTCTAATCAGTCAGTGTAGAATCGTTGTGCTAATTCCTTTACGACCTGTTGTGTTATAATTGGCAAACAAACCTCGGATGCCATTGTAACGTCTGTTCATTGTATTTATGGACATGCTGTCCGCTCCAGAAAAAATTAGTGCCTATGTTGGTGCATAAATATGCATTCTGAAACATTTGGTTTTGCAGGTTGAGAGAATGGTAGAAGAAGCCGACAAGTTTGCCCAGGAGGACAAAGAGAAAAGAGATGCCATCGACACCAAAAACCAGGCAGACTCGGTGGTCTACCAGACGGAGAAGCAACTGAAGGAGCTTGGTGACAAGGTCCCTGGTCCTGTGAAAGAGAAGGTGGATGTAAAGCTCCAGGAACTCAAAGATGCCATTGCTGGTGGATCAACAGAGAGCATGAAAGCAGCCATGGAGGCTTTGAATCAGGAGGTAATGCAGATCGGACAGGCTATGTATAACCAAACTAGTGCTGGTGCTGCTGGGCCTACTGATGCTGGCGCTGAGCCTACACCTGGTGCTGGACCAACGAGCTCAGGTGGAAACGGACCCAATGATGGAGATGTTATCGACGCTGACTTCACAGATAGCAATTAAAGGATGGTCAATGGATGATGTTCAGTGATACATAGACGTTGAGTCATATTCTGAGCGACATTGTAGGGGGTGAAAAATGTTCTTTTTGTATCTTGGATCCATGTCCCTATAGGCTATTTAGTATGAAATTTGATAGCGGTAGGAGTTGCCAACATTTGCTGGTGATCTTGAATCAAGTATTTTAGCAAAAAGTACCTTCCGAAGATGAAAGGAGGCAAAAAGGTTTTGATCGAAATTATAGCCTTGTTTGTTAAAAATAAACTAGCCATGTTCAGATCAGACAATGAACCAAAAGTTTCATGGTGTACCGGATGTTCTCTCATTCGAATTATCTACTGGAACATCTGTAGAGAACTAGATTATGAGGCGGGTTTATCCATATCGTTTGATGAATTTTCTGTTTATGATTTCCACTCAGCTCGACAAGGAGATAAAAATTTAAGTTTGCTTTGAATTTATGCATTGAACTCATGGAGCCCTAGGTAATTTGACTCCATGGAGTCTGGGCTCCATGATTTCATAATCATGAATTCAAGTTAAAGTTAGGTATAATTTTCAAAAAAATTTATTTATAGGTATATACCTGATTGTAACAATTCAAACAAAAAAACATACCTTTGAAAAAAATACAAAGATTTTAGGGTGTATTAGGTCACCTACCTTGAAAAAAAATACAAATAAAATATAAAAAATATGTACTTCAAAAAAAATACATACCTTAAAAAAAACTACTTAGTGTATGTGATCAAATATATCTCAAAATATTTGAATTTGAATATTTTTTGAAAGGTATATATTTTATTTGAGTACATGTCTTTGGGAACATAACCTAAAACTGAAATTTTTGAAAAAAATATTCAAGTTTGCTTTGAATTTGCGCATTTGAAATCATGGTGTCCAGGCACCATGGAGCCCCATATATATATATATATATACACACACAAAGTGATAATTTTGACTAATAGATTTTACAAAGTGGCTTCTACAAAATTACCATCTTGTGGAAGTGTTTTTACCATCACTTCTTGTAGTATGGGAGACTATTTAAACATATATAAAAATTACTATTATTTGTACATGTTTTAATATCTCGCGGTAATAGTTTTACGTCACGTCTAACCATGATATACTAAAAAGGAAATAACTCATGTAGTTGTTCACAATCACTTGCACAACCCAGTTGGTTAGAGGATTATAGTTGCATGTATGAGATCCATGGTTTGAATCCCACCTCCTCCTTTAAAAAGAAATTAAAGTGGTGAAGTGATAGTAAAATGGTAACCAAAAGATAGTAAAATCACACTGTGAATTTTTCATCGATACGCTCCTAAGCACAGACGTGTGGTAGTAAAAGCATCTCTAGGTTACTGTAAGAGACTTTGTAGCCGATAATAATTTGTGCAGGAATACCAGAATCAGTAGTAATTAGCGGTGAACAAACTGTAAAGGAATTACCATCAGCGCGCAGTTTAAGCCAAAATGCGTTCACGTTAGTTTGAACGGGCAGTTCAATTAGATATTGGCAAGTGCACAAATGCTTTCAAACAGAACATGGAATCTGAAATTCAGCATGCCAGGTAAGCAAGTCAGGATAGAGCTTAAATACATGAAGGCCAATGATTCTCCCAGTTGAACATATTTATGGCATCTAACCCTGCTCATTTCAAACTTCAAAGCTGTATCTATTACTTCTTTTATTCGTAAATAGCTATTATTTTAGACACTAATGTGATCTCCAATATATATCTTAACTGTTATTTTTATTCTTATATGTTAGCAAAAACTTATATTTTAAAAATGTTTATGATGACAGATCTATGATACTATTTTTACCTTATCAATCTAAACATTTTAACCAACTAATAGTCAACGTTAGAAAAAATATTACTGCATGTTTTTTAAAACGGCATCTATTTTCGAACGGAGATAGTATTAGTATCACCGTCAGCTTAAGGATCCCCTTATGCTGTTATGGGAGCATAAAACATGATAAACTTGCTACAACATTTGCTGGAAAATATAGAAGTGACATCTAACAAGAACATGAAGCACAAATATGCTTGTTGCGTAGGCTATGCATTGTATTGAGGCAAGCAACTTCGATGTTCCAACTTCCTAGTCACTACATTATTGCCAAAAAAAACTAGAATGTCCACTAGTAAATCTCTTGGAGTACCAATTTTCAGGTATCAGCGTAAGGATCCACTTATGATGTTATGGGAGCATGGAACATGATAAACTTGCTACAACATTTGCTGCAAAAAACAGAAGTTACATCTTAACAAGAATATGAAACACAAACATGCTGGTCACCCAGGCTACATTGTATCGAGCCAAGCAACTTCAACGCTCCAACTTCCTCGTCACTACATTATTACCAAAAATAACTAGCATGTCCACCAGTAAATCTCGTAAGGAAAGACAGACACTATGATAAGACTTTGATACTACATGAGATGAGACTGTCCTGATCAGTTCTTAGCAGTGAGAGCATTGTTTTCCTTGATTCGAGCCCGGTTGTCCAACTTGACAAAACGCTTCAGGTCTTCATAAGGGAGTATCTTGGCATCTTTCCTCCGCAGCTCACTCAGCACGGGACGCTTGTCGACCAGGTGCCACAGCCAGTCAGGGTACTCAGAATCTGCTTGGATCTTTGGATCAGAACCCTCCTTCAGGATATTTGCCCCAAACACAGTTGTACTCTTGATTTCTTTGCTGAGCACAGGTTTAGCATCAGCTGTGCCACCTTTTCCACCCTTCTTTGCCTTGGTTGCAACCGCAAAGCCTCTGCTCCCAACCAATTGAGCTGCATCTCTTGGAATAACTCCACGCTTCAATACTCTTGTCCAAGACATTGCCATTCCTGGGTTGATATTTTAACTGTATATATCAATCATCAGAACTAACTTCAACCGATAAAATCAGAAAAACACCAATGCTGACAGAAAAGTTCATAATCTGCAAATAATGAAGGCATTTGAATGGAAGGTTTTATGCGAGTAGGTAGATGTAAAAGGAGTATGTTGAGTACATATGAGACTGCATACTAGAAATTTGGTTTTGGGGCCTTCTTATTGCAGCTTGTTTTCCACCACTAGGTTTTTATACTGTAATGTAGGGAATTGCAGCTCTGAAAGCTAACAAGTGTTATTTAAGGCTTATATTTCTGCTTCCAAGATGTTCACTGCAGAATTACAAAGGATTAAAGATGACGGTAATCGGATATAACACCATCTTTTAAAGTAAGGTTCTTGGCAAAGTAAAAACAGTTAAAACCACATTCCTTTAGATTGGAGCAGGTCGAAGTGCTGAAGAACATCAACCGTAGTTCCAGCATCAAGCACCAACCAAAGCAAAATCAGAACTATAATAATCCCCATTTTAGTCCATTTATGCATAATTCAGTCTGGCATCCACAATATGACTAGCAAATCTGTCTACGGATTCAGGAAACCATGAGAGACGTGTAGACCACAGACCAGATATACCCCCATCGGTTAACAGAAGATTCTTGTTGAAGCGAAAGCAGTTAAAACATAAGAAACAACTTTAAATTGGAGCCGATCGAAATCTTGATGAACAACGAACCAGGGGGCGGATCTAGATGGTGGGCACACCCAAAATTTGTGGAGGTCAGTGGGGTTTAACTAAGCACTGGATGGCAATAGGCTCATACCTCAAAAACCAATGTCCCAGATGGCGGACGGGTGAGGACAGCTGGGACGTGCTGTAGCGATGGGGTAGAACGGGAATGGCAATGGCGGCGACGCGCGTGGGAGGCGGAGGTGTTGGGCGTGGTTGGTGCTGGTGGTGTGGAGGCGTCGGCAGTGACGCAGCTACGGCACGGCGGGCAGATCTAGGGCACAACTGTGGTAGACTATAGGAGAGATTTTAGAGCCGTATTGGGTCGGGTCGGAGCTTTGAGGAGATGGATGGATGGATTTTGGCTGTGGATCACGGATATTTGATTCAAAAGTAAACAAATTAATATTACATGATATTATTTTAACTAAATTACACTTTGTAATTAGTACAGATATTATAGATACATAAAAACATACAAGAATATATATTAGATCAAAATTTATAAAATTTTTATTATACACTTCTTTTGCCGGTTTGGAACTAGCACAAAGAGAGTAAAACATAGGATCGAGAGTTTAATAGGGTGGACAAGTATTCTTAGGAGTCAAGTTCACAAGCAACTATCCTTGTCAATCTAAATAGTTTGCCAAACTAATTGAATCAATTATATTCCATCTCAAGAAAAAAAGTCCGTCACAAGTACTAAGTCCACTTTAGGCATGTTATTCTCCGTGAACTACAGCGAGATGGTCATTGATGAGGTTACCTTACTATTATTAATGCTACAATTACTGTCTCTCTCGAGATCACCTCACGTCAAGTGTCCAATATGAAAGCTTTACAGTGTACGAGGACGATCTATGCACTCATCATTGAGGCCATTTTGTTGTTGGACCTCGTTGTCACCATAGTTGGGTCATCCATTGTTACAGTTTGTCAACATTCTTATTCGTTGTGTTGTTTCGAGTCCAACCTACTCAACAATGTTGTTGTTAAAGCTCTAGGAGCCTCCCCCCATATAGCCTCTATCAAGAGTTTGTTGTGTCAGAGTCAAATTGTTATTGTGACATCGAAGTGTGTGGAGTGGCAAAGAGAGTAAGATGTAAAAAATTAGAAAAAAAAGAAATATGAATAAAGTAAAAAGCTCACATGGATAGATGAATTCTTCTTTGTTTTTTACTAGTAAACAGTACGTGCAATGCACGTCAGAGCGTAAATGCTGGTATTGTTCATGATACTATTACAGTTCTGTAAATGTCACTGTTCATGATACTGTTGCAGTACTGTAGTTACTGTTCACCGCGAATCCCTTCAATCTCAGCCGTTCGATTTAAGAAACCAACGACTTAGATTGATTGCCTAAGCCCAATTCAAATTTAGTGCACTACATAGTAGTATAGATCTAACAAGTAAATTTTTTTCACCATGTGAGCTTTCACCTTAGCATCTTCCATTGTCTAAAAGCAAGATAGACTTAAAGTATAAATTGATGTAAAACTAAGGAGTCTAGATAGTAAAATAAATTTAGGAGTTCAAGTGAAAAACCAAGACAAGCTTCGCAAGTCTTGATAGAAATTACAAAAAGTAAGAAATATTTTAATGCACGCACGAGTTGACAGTAGTACCAAACATCATCCAATAAACTCGTCGCAAAATAAGACTGATGACTAGTTACACATAAGATACAGTCAACCACTCTACAATTCTCTAGTAAGATACAACACAGCTAGATATACATGCACTCTAGAATCATCTATTGAGATATTTAAGTGATACTACACTTATCACACATACATATATATATATTGAGTTTTTTTATAAATATTATTTTTAAAACCAAGAATTCGAGATATATGTGTCTGGTTTCAGAAATTTCAAAACTACCACCCTGTCGGCCGTCGGTGAGCCGACAGAGGGCTTATCGTCCCACGGTCAGCCGACAGGGTGCTTGTCGTCCCACCGTGGACCGACAGGCTCCTGTCGTCCGACCGGGCACCGATTTGTTCCCTATCGTCCGAAGGCGCAACGATAAGTTTCCTGTCGTCCAACTATTAAACGACAGGGGCATGGCATATTTTTTATAAATGTTAGTTTTGAAACAGTAAATTTGATATATATGTGTCTAGTTTGCGTAATTACGAAAATAGCACCCTGTTACACAAACACGTAATAATTAACCTAACTAAATAACAACATTCTACATGTCTAATAATTCTTAATTAGTTCGACCTAAAATAACCTCTTTTTTCTGGCGTCTAATCAATTATGCTTATTCTATTCAACGAGACCTAACTAAACTATAAAATTAAACTTGTTCAAAACATCCTAATTAAATATGTACATAACCCTAATAATCATACTAACTTTTTTATACGTACATAACCATAATAATCATACTAAACTAGTTCAAAATATCCTAATTAAACTATGAGAAGAAGTACAACCATAATAATCTATATTTATGTACATAACCTATAATAACCATAATAATCATACTAATAATCATATTAAACTTGTTCAAAAATTTTACCGTGGATGTGGAGCTCGGCCTCTCACTCTTCTTCTTCACTCCACCTTCTCTCCCCCGGGCTCACCTCCTCTTTTCTCTCCTTTCTTTCTCCCCTTCTTCCTCTCCTCTTTTCTTTCTCCCTTTCTTCCTCTTCTCCTCTCCTCTTTTCTTTCTCTGGAATGGCTGCGCGCGATGGAACGGGGAGAAGAATGGGCGCTGGAGGTGATGCAGGGGAGAATGGGGGCGCTAGAGGCGTTCATGGGCGGATTAAAAGCCCTGTCGTCCGACCGTTGGACGACTGGGCCGCTTGTCGTTAAACCGTCAGATGACAGGTGCCGACAGCGGGGCCTGTCAGCGCTTTCGGCGCGGGGTCGTTGCCCGGGGGAACGACAGGAGCTTGTCGGTCCACCGTTAGCCGACAAGCCCCTTGTCGGTCTACGGTCGGCTGACAAGCCTGTTGTCGGTGCACGGTGGGCCGACAGGCTAATATTTTTACCAATTCTGGAGCTAGACCTATAGATCTCAAAATTTTGGTTTCAAAAATAATATTTATAAAAAAACTCCATATATATTACCCACGATAGTAACTCTATCCTTGTTGTGCTTTAATAATGTAAGAAACTGACATAAATAAGTCTATTACTTTTATTTAGAGAAATTTATGTGCTCTATTATTAATGTGCTTATTAAATCACACACACACACACAGATATATATATATAATCGGTGAACTCCACCAACTTACACTTTTAATGATATTGAGTAAACAATATAAAATTTAGATTAGCACTAGCAGATGATGCCAAAAAATAAATGGTATTTGCTAACTAGTGCTCGGTTGATTTTTTCTGTTTGAGCAGCCACACGTTTTGAACTTCTTATCCATCTTAGCTCATATGTCTCTGTCTCCCTCCTCTCTTTCTCTCTCCATTCCTCAGCAGTGAAGGAACATGCCATGTACGGGGATGTGTCCTCGACAATAGTGACAGTGTGACACACACGGGCAATGGGCTCGTCGTGGACGCTGCTCCAGGCGACGGCGAGAAGCCGCGGTGGCTAGCATAGGGGACACGTTGGTTGTGACTGTTAGAAGTGGGAGGGATGAGAGGCGGTCCAGAGGAAGAGAGAAATCAGAGTAGCGGAAATAAACGTGGCAACAATCAAGCATAGAAAGGTGCGGAGGAAGGAGAAAACGAACACAATCCAAACACAAGAGAGTTTTACGTGGAAACTCTAGAAAGGGTGAAAACCACGGACGCACAAAGACGTCAACTTCACTATGATTTAACAATTCATCACGCGCCATACGTCAATAGTCACTAGGGACTATCTTTTAACACCGGCCAAGCTTGAGCAAAGCTCAAACTTAGCTGCAGGAACTGGCTTTGTCATCATATCAGCAGCATTATCATGCGTGCTGATCTTGGTCACTTTGACATCACCTTTGGCAACAACATCTTTGATGAAATGAAATCTGACATCGATGTGTTTAGTTCTCTCATGGAACATTGAAAGGGCATCTAGGCCCTAATTTGGTTTTGATGGTTAATGGCAACCTAAACTGGAATCTAATGTTTACATTTGAGTGTAAGCAGATCTTACAGGTTCCATGATGAAGGGCTATCCAGAGAAGGATGGCCACCAAAAAGGTACATGGTGGGTTCAAGGACAAAGAGATGGCTGTGCTAGGCAGCTGTGTCACAGCTGAGAAGAAGCCGGTGCTGTGCAGGGAGATGCAAGCAATGTGATGGTGGCTTGATGCGTCAAGGGCCGTGACTTCAGCTGGTGGCAAGTGAAGCCTAGGTTTGCTAGTTTCTTTGAGTCCATAGGAACCACCCGTACTATCAAGAGGGATGAAATAGTAGCAGTTGTCTAAGGGAACCTTGCTCATTGCTCAGAGTGTTGGTCAAGGGGGTCGGTGCTTTGAGGCCAATTGCCCTGTGTCAATAGCTTTGCACAAAAGTATGTAGCTGTGTGAAAATCCTAGAGCCTTAGGCACCTGTGTGACACAGCTGTGTCACAGGTGGTCTTCTGTTCTATGACTCAGGTACACCTCTGTACCGGGAGAGAGCTTGTAAAAGCTAAGGGAACTGCTCTGCGATAGGATCTGCTGTGTCAGGGGTCTATCGGAGGTTCTCTCCTTTTCAGGTAGCTTAGGTAGAGTATGCTGAGGGCATGTAGTGTGCCAGGACCGGGCTGAGTAGTGCTGCTATCAGCTGAGGGTTCACCTGTGTGTGTGCCGCCGGTGACACGGGTGTCGGTCTGCCTGAGCCGGGTACAGTTGGGCGTAGGGTGTAGCTGTGTCACCGGTGGTTGACACCGGTGGCTCACTTAATCCTACGTGGCAACAGGGTAACGGTCAGGTGCCTGTGGACCCTATATATAGGGGACCAGGGGAGGACTCTGTCCTCAACCTTGCTCAAATCAGTGATTCACATACGA
The DNA here is from genome assembly GCA_019208055.1 of Stipa capillata. NCBI lineage: Eukaryota > Viridiplantae > Streptophyta > Magnoliopsida > Poales > Poaceae > Stipa > Stipa capillata. The sequence continues at coordinate 72,261 of JAGXJF010001204.1, read as the reverse complement.
CCGTTGCAAAGCCTCCAACCACTCCACAAGAGCCAAGCGCCTAAGGGTTAGTTCGAGTGGGTTTGTGAGCTAGAGCACGAGCAAAGGTTCCTCCAAGAGATTGCTGCTGGATCATCTGTTACTCTTGGAGTTTGTCTGCTCCTAGACGGGTGTAGGAGTTGCTGGTATCACCCAAGCTTGTGTGGGCTGAACCAGTAGTTTGTGAAGGTGCTCTGAGGTCTACCTGCTGCAAGGCAAAAGGATCTCCACAAGCAAAAGGAAGAGTCCTGAAAGATCAGGTACTCGGAGAACAAGCACGATTCAGTGCTGGCCAACTCTTAGGAGTGGTCTCTCCAACGGAGACGTACCTTCTCTGCAAAGAGTTGGGAACTTCGGTGAAAATCCTCTGAGTCTCCTTTACTTCCTGTATTGCATGCATATTTGCTCATACTTACCTGCTTGTGTCTCTTAGACTTGATCTGCTAAGCTTACCTTTTCACCTGTGCTAGATTACCTTTATACCTGTGTGTGATCATCTGTTACTTAGCTGTTTCATTCACTTGTATTCACCTGTGCTAACACCTGTGTCACAGTTAGTCTAAGTAGAGCACCTGTGTCAGGTTATCTCTTCACCTGTGTCTTTCACCTGTGTGACAGCTGTGTGTTAATTTACATATAGTTTTCATCTGTGTCTCTCACCTGTGTCACAGCTGTCCACTATTAACTTGTGAAGTTAATCTGATAACTTAAACAGAAGACTAAAAGAGGAAATTTTATAAGCCAACTATTCACCCCTCTCTAGTCGGCATCTCGGTCCTTTCAAACATAGAATCCTTTGTAAGGCAAATTACACTTTGACTGTCACAGAAGATAGTGGTGCAGGATGAATCTCCACAAAGTTTAGAATATAATCCTCTCAACCAAGTAGCCTCCTTGCATGCCTCAGCAACAGCCATGTATTTAGCCTCAGTAGTAGACAATTCAACAGTTGACGGCAGGGTTGCCTTCCAACTCACAGCACAGCCACCAATGGTGAACACATAGCCTGTGAGTGATCTTCTCTTGTCCAAATCACCAGCAAAGTCAGAATCAACATATCCAACAATTCCATCTCTAGATTTCCCAAAATGCAAACAAGCATTAGATGTACCTCGAAGGTACCTGAATATCCATTGGACTGCTTTCCAATGCTCCTTTCCAGGATTAGCCATGAATCTGCTCACAACGCTCAAGGCATGAGCTAGATTAGGACGGGAGCAGACCATGGCATACATGAGAGAGCCAACAGCACTCGAATAAGGAACTCTAGACATGTACTCATCATCTTCTTCTGACTTTGTACAGCAGCTTGATGATAATCTGAAGTGTGCAGCTAACAGTGTGGAAACCGGCTTGAAGCACCTTGTCAATATATCCTCTCTGACTGAGGTACAATTTTCCAGCAGATCTGTCTCTGGAAATTTCCATGCTAAGAATCTTCTTTGCAGCACCCAGATCCTTCATATCAAATTTAGAACTCAATTGTTCTTTCAATTTGTCAACATCTGCTTTATCCTTAGCAGCAATCAGTATGTCATCGATATACAATAGCAAGTAAATGGCAGAGCCATTAGCAGATCTCAAGTAGACACAGCTATTATAGTCAGATCTTTGAAAACCTTGAGAAATCATGAAGGTGTCAAACCTCTTGTACCACTGCCTAGGAGATTGCTTCAATCCATACAGTGACTTCTTCAGTTTGCAGACAAGCTTCTCTTTACCAGAAACAGTAAAGCCTTCAGGTTGATTCATATATATGTCTTCATCCAATTCCCCATGAAGAAATGCAGTTTTGACATCTAGTTGCTGTAGCTCATAATCATGCATTGCAACAATGCTGAGAAGTGTGCGAATAGAGCTATGCTTCACAACAGGGGAGAACACTTCATTGAAATCAATACCTAGAATCTGGCTGTAACCTTTTGCAACTAACCTTACCTTGTATCTTGCCCCATCATTAGGAGTAATACCCTCCTTGCACTTGAAGACCCATTTACAGCTTATCGGTTTCTTGTCATTGGACAATTTAACTAAATCCCATGTGTCATTCTTGTTAAGGGACTCAATCTCATCATGCATTGCAGTTATCCATTTGCTTGCATCAGCAGAGATAATGGCTTCTGAATAAGAAGAAGCTTCGGCAGATCTTTCAATTTTCTCTGCGACGCTGAAAGCATAAGCAACCATATTTGCTTCTTCAATTAACCTCCTGACAGGTTTAGGATCCCTTCTGGGCCTATCAACTGCAATGGAATGCTGTGGAGTGTTCATAGCAGCAGGCATATAACCACCCACATCACCTGCCTGTGACACAGCTGGCAGGTCATGAGTTGCCTGTGGCACAACTGGCTGCCCTAGGCCTGGCTGTGGCACAGCTGTCACCTGTGGCACAGGTGCACTCACCTGTGGGACAGGTGCATGAGAATCACTGAGTTTAACTGAATGCTCCACCTCAGAGTTAGACTTCTGTCCTCTGTCTTCAGAACCTCTGAGCTGATCAACTGGAACATCATTGCTTTGCAACATAGCAGCCTCATTGAAGACAACACTTCGGCTGACTATCATCTTCTTGGTTTCAGGATTCCAAAGTTTAAAGCCTTTTACACCAGACTTATAGCCAACAAATATGCATTTAACTGCCCTGGGTTCAAACTTCCCATTATCAACATGAGCATAAGCAGGGCACCCAAACACTCTCAGACTAGAATAGTCTGCAGGAGAACCAGACCAAACCTCAATGGGTATTTTCTTATCAATTGCTGTGGAAGGTGACCTATTGATAAGATGACATGCAGTGGAGACAGCTTCAACCCAAAAATGTTTGTTCAGACCTGCATTGGACAACATGCAACGGGCTTTGGAGATAATGGTCCTATTCATACGCTCAGCTGCACCATTCTGTTGAGGAGTGCCAGGGACAGTGTAGTGTCTCACAATGCCATGAGACTTGCAGTATGAGTTGAACTGTTTGGAGCAAAATTCCATACCATTATCAGTTCAAAGCTTCTTGATTTTCTTTTCAGTTTGGTTTTCAATCATTGTCTTCCACTCTTTGAAGGCAGAGAATGCTTCTGACTTGTGTTTGAGGAAATAGGGACAGACCTTTCTTGAGTAATCATCAATAATGGTCATCATATAATAAGAACCACCAAAGGATGACTTTGACCTGCCTCTCTAACCTGTGGCACAGGCAGAGCTTCTTCCATGACTATGATTGGGGTTTTTCTTCTCAGATCTGCCTCTGACAGACAAGCCCTCAGCATGTGAGCCACTTGAATCATCTAACACTATCTGTCTCATCTTCTCCTTGGAATGCAAGGCCTCATAAGCCTCATGGAGTGTGAGAGTATCTCTGCCATACAGCATGGTATCTCTAAAACCAGAATATGAACTAGGCAGCGAACACAAGAGAATCAAACCCAAATCTTCTTCATCATAACTAACATCTAATGATGCTAAATCAGCAACGATCTTCTTGAAGTTAGAGATGTGATCAAGCAGGTTACCTCCTTCTTGCATCTTGTGCAAGAACAACTTTTGCTTGAGGTGCATCTTGCTGGTCAGATCCTTGGTCATGCAGATTGTTTCAAGCTTCAGTCATAGCGAAGCAGCATGTGTCTCCTGGAGAACCTCCTGCAAGATGTTGTTGTGCAGATGGAGTTGAATTTGGGAAACGGCCTTGCGGTCCTTCTTCTCGCAGCAACAGCCTTCCCACCAAAAGACTCCAAAGCATCATCATAATCGTCCTGAGCCAATAGAGCACGCATCTTGACTTGCCACAAAGAGAATCGAGTGTTTCGATCAAGAAGAGGAAGATCAAACTTCATGGACGCCATCTCAAGAACGAGCAACCACAGCTCTGATACCACTTGTTAGAAGCGGGAGGAACGAGAGGCGGTTCAGAGGAAGTGAGAATCAGAGTAGCGAAAATAAACGTGGCAACAATCAAGAATAGAAAGGTGTGGAGGAAGGAGAAAACAAACACAATCCAAACACAAGAGAGTTTTACGTGGAAACCCTAGAAAGGGTGAAAACCACGGACGCACGAAGACGTCAACTTCACTATGATGAATGAAGTCCTAACCCGTTAGGGATTTACAATGCTTGGCTTATCCCATAAGGGCTACAAGGTAGGGTATATATAGTTACAGGTGAATGAAGAGGTATCTGTGTTACTGCTTGTGACACAGCTGACTGACACAGGCAGAACACTTAATATGCTAGCACCTGACTCAGGTGAGCTAACCCTATCTGTGTCAGCCAGCTGTGTCATAGGTGATGAGCCCACCTATGACATAACTGGGTGACACTGCTGGCTGACACCGATAACGCAGAACGTCTTCTGTAAAGAGATGACAGGAATTTGGAGCAAACTCCAACAGTGACCTTGATGCGGAGGCCAGGAATGTCGCAAGGCTGTGGTGGCATGAGACGTTAAGGAATAGGAGGACGAGCATGAGCATGAGCATGGCGGTGATGCCCATCCCCATCCTTTGGGTAGACGACGAGCGTGCCGCCCCTCGCACAGCGACACGGCGAGCGCCGCCCAAACAACGTCCACGGGCAAACACGCGGCCCCTCCCCACGTAGACCCGGCGAGCATGCTGCTCTTCCCAGCACTCATACGGCGAGTGTGCTGCTCTTCCCAGCGCCCATACAGAGCATCACCCCTCGTCGTGCCGAGGGTGGCGAGTGCGCTGCCCCTCCCAACGTGCACACAGACGAAACATTGAAGTGATAAAGAACGGAGAATCTGTTCAGAGACAAGAAAATTTAGGGAAAATGAAAGAAAAATATGTGGGCCTACTAGCGCACAAGAGCTGATTCGCCCTGCATATTAGTAGATGCAGTGTCCGTTGCACCTGAGCTAATCTCAATTAGATAGAGTGGAGAGTTTGAGAGGCAGGCCATCACTCTCTCTCTCCCGTACTCTCACTGACGCTCTCTTCCCCCGCCTGCTGATTTCTTCCTGCACTTGCCCGTAAGTCGTCGCGCTCTCCACGGTAGTTCGAGTAGATGGGGTGACCGGTGGTGGTGGGAAGCGACTCGGTCCATTACTGTTGTTTCTATATTGTGTGTTAGGGTTCTAATCCCTGGGGAGATTCAAAGGATTTGTTTGGTTTTTGTTTGTGCTTGTTCAAGGTTTTTTTTTAATTCTGATGGGTGTGTGTTCTTCTTATTGAAACATAATTTTTGTTCAGATTTGTCTCGTAGTTGAGATGTGTTGGGAGTAGGCGTCCCATGCAGCGAGACGAGTGCTACTTCTATCAGATGTACAAGTGTACAATATCTTGAGTTGCTTTTGAGATGCATTTGTTTTTACAGCTTGATCATTTGAAATTGCAGAAAAAGGGAAATATAATGGAGTACCATGTTTCTGCTGTGTACTTTGAACTTATGTGAAGTATGTTAATTTGCATATATAGCAGAACTGAATGGGAGAAAACGTTTGTGGTGCACGTCATGCATTAGTACAAAGTCTGTGCAAAGTTATTTTCTATCGGATCATTTTCGGGTGTGCCTTTCGGAGTAAAGTAAAGTGCATTAAGGAAGTCGTACTTAGGAGTTCGGGGCTTATCTCAAAATCGTCGGAACGCAAAGAAGAAGCGACTGCATTTCTGTTTGCACCTGGCTTTTTTCTTTTTATAAGAATGCCATGCACCAACGGAGAGTACTGAGTTGTTTGTTATGTTTGATTTTTTTAGCTTTGTATTTTATGGGAGGATTGATTGGCAAAAAATGCAGGCAGATCATACACCAGGGGTTTTTTCTGCTTATTTAGAAGTTTGATTTGTCATTCATATGTTTAATTTTTGATTGTCTTGTTAACTGCTTGATGAGTTCACTTTTTCCGTGTTTGTCTTGTAGCTATTTTGGGTTCAGATCTCTGCTCAAAAGGTATGGTGGAAAGAAAGGTTTTTCCTTTAATGAAGAGAGTTCGAGAGGCAGACCACCGCTCAGAATGTACAACTTAAATCATGAGGCATATTCTAGTTGGAGGATCACAAAAAAACTTAAATAGTCTATTTAAAGTTCATATTCTAGTTAAAGCATTTCATGTCAATGTTTCTTTTTTCCTTTACCAGTGGTAAATTTGCACAAGCACACTATTACCCCAAATATTTTATCTATTTTACATGCCTTTATTGCAATAATTAAAAATAAATATAATGTAAATTCTACTGATGGATAATATAAAAAATCCTGCCGGCATTTTTGTCTTATCACAACATAATCCTGCTACTGTTTTTTGTGGTCCATCTATAGCAGAACCTACTACTAGTTGTTGTATTATTGCGTCATGAGTAGTTTTTGCCTTAGAATTCTAATTTTTCTGCTCTAATTATTTGTCACTACAAAAATCATGTGTGACTGAAATCGTTCGGTATATCTACGAACAACTTTAATCCATGTCTCATGTTTTTGTGTGTCTCAATTTATCTAGGAGGGAGCTGGTTCAGGTAATACCAACAACTAGTCCTGCATTCTTTCTGCTAATCATGTTTTTTGTTTGTTCTACAACTCATCTACTCATATCTTTTGTCTATAAAATTCCATGTGGGACAAACCAAACATGTTGACAGGACATCCATGTAATGCAGCACAACAGCAAAATGAAGCTGAAGTTGCTATATGCATTAGAGCTGTAGGCTTTTGTCATACAATTTTTTCACATAATTATTTAGGAATTTTTACAATTTAAATTCATGTAAAATTCTATACTGACATCAACGTAAAATCCAAAAATCGTGAAAAATAAACTGGGTAACATTAGTACAGGCCACACTCATTTTTTACGATATTATCTTCAATAGACGTAGTGATGTACCATGAACCTGCAAAACATAATTGAAGGGGAGGGGTAAGACCATCATTTTTTCTGAAAATTTTGTCCCTCAGTAAGTCGGCACATAATCTGTTTGCATTCACACATGACTTACGGGGCTACAAACTGGGGAGAATTAAAGCACTACATAAATTTGGCACCATTTTTAAGGGGCCACAAAATTGGTTCATCATATTGTCCACATATTTTGTTCACTTTTGTTAAACTGTTTGCTCTAGGAGCAGTGAATTGGACACTAATGACATGGATTGGATAGGCTCCTCTTAGTCTCAGGAGCGCAGCTTGCCATGGATTTTTTTTACGCGAAATGGTTTATTAGTAGTTGCTGGATCCGAAAAGGATTGGGGGTCATATTTCTTTGACGTTAACTCAATTGAATCTTCTGCACCACACAGATCTGTTCTGTTTATGTGTCAACACATGCGTGCTTGGTTGCAATGAGGGCATATCAGGTGCTCTTACTCTTAATACCTCCTATAAAAGTCGTAAAAGAATACGATTAAAAATTCAATAGATACAACATGTCTCTATCATATCACATAATTTCAATTTTAAATTTAACCCACAACTTGAGAAATAAAAATGATAAATCTAAATGTGAATAGTATCTCATTTAATTAAATCGTGAATTCAACCCATTATCACTATCATCATTAGATTTGTCATTTTTAGTCTCGAGCTATGAATCAAATTTAGATTTAAAATTTTATCTTACGATAAACATATGTTTTATCTATATGATAAATTATTTTCAGAATTTGTTATGATTTGTACAAGGAGTGTTTTAGGTTTAAGAACACGGAGTGCATATCAAGAAGGGGAGCACCTGATACGTCCTGCTGCCATAGCTCATGCTTGATTTGGTGCTCACATGCAGCATCAGTTCTTTGTGTCAGAATCTGGTGGCTAGCTTTGCCCAAATTCTCTTCTCGATTCTCCTTTTTGCTACTGAACAAACTATCAAATATAGATCCATTTGGAGGCAGAGTTTTGTCTATACATGGATTTTGTTTTTGTGCAGGAATATATCGTCTAATACTTTGTTTAGGAAAAAACAAACAAAAAACTGCGAACACACACAAACGGTGTTTCTGGGTTTGCAGGACAACAAAAACAGAAAAGCCCATCAGGATGATTGTGCAAAGATAGAAATTACAGCCCAACAGAATAACAGAGCACAGCCCAGCAGGCCGTATTGTAAACCAAATGGGTCAAACGGGTACACAGCAGACCCGCTAGCGTGGCTCTGTGTGTGTGTGTTTGAGAGAAATGGGCAGCTTCAACCATTCATTCAGGGATTTTTCATTACATATAATGGTTTTTTTTAGACACATTACATATAATGGTCCTGATGATATCAGGCGACTCATTAAACCAGCAGGACCCTACGTCATATTCTGCAGACTTCGCCAGAACATGAGCTGCCTCATTATAAGATCGAATAACGTGGTGAAAATACAAGATGTAAACTTTAGGGCCCTACTCTTAATATCGAAGACAATGGCACCTGTATGAGATTTATCATTTGCTGTGCTCTTGACTTTGTCGATCAAAGTGGAGCAGTCAGATGCCACAATGATCTTCTAGAACCCAGCTTCTTCAGCAAACATTTAAGCATGGCGCATTGCAATAGCCTCACCCAGTTCCGATTCTGCAGTATGTTCTACATAGCGTCTGCTTGCAGCTAGTACTTGCCCTAGGTGATTTCGGATAACCACACCAATGCCCATGCATTGAGGCTGGGGAAATATTGCTGCATCGACGTTGATCATACCTGACCCAACCGAAGGCGAAGACCACTTCTTAATTGACTTTTGGTCCTCACGCCTTGTGGAGATAGTCAACCTACAGTCATGCATTAGAATAAAATCAATATAAGCTTTAATCTTTCCCACCACACGAGAAGGATGAGGCACCTTTTCTCCATTCCTTATATTATTTCTGTTTTCCCAAATGTGCCAAATGGCGTCAGCTAGGATCATTGAATGGAAATCTGAAGCACTAGATATCCAATCCAATAACCATTGTCGTATGTGGACAAAGCTTTTCAGTTTTGGAGAAAAATCAAATGATGCTTTTAGCTCTGCCCAAATTTCTTTAACGTAATGACAAAGGAGAAAACAATGTTCAACTGTTTTCTTCCTGCTACAAACCATGCAGTCATACCTCGTTGGGATTGAGCCGATGTGGAGTTGATATCCTATAGGAAGACAATTCTAAGCAATCCTCCACAAGACAATTTTCATTCTTCCTGGGCACTGAATTCTCCATAGATTTTTCCGCAGTTTCTCCATAGTCCCTTGTTCAGAGGATGACCCCTTGCTAGCTGAACTTCTATTTCTCCAGAACAACTGTGTTCTTGCAAGGTTATACCCAGACCGAACTGTATATAAGCCAGTTTTCGTGAATGGCCAAGATGCAAAGTCGCTACAGCCTTCAGTACTTAGGGGGATTTTTAAAATCCTTTCAGCTATACCTTCTGCAAAGAGTTTTTTAACAGCTTCTCGTTCAAAGAATTCTCATCGCTTGATATTAGAGAGCTCACTTTTTGATTGTCTTGCATAGGGACTAATGTGTAGACTGTACCTGGTATAGTATCTGGAATCCAATTGTCCTTCTTAATACATATTTACTTGCCATCTCCCACCCTCCATAGCAAGCTCTTATGCAAAAATTTCTTTCCATACATGATGCTACGCCAGGTGTAAGATGCAGCTCTCGGGCAAATTGAGTTCCAGAAGTCGCCATCAGGAAAGTATCTTCCTTTCGTAACCCGGTGGCAGAGAGAGTCAGGCTCCAACAATATGCGCCAACATTGCTTCGCTAACATGGCTTGATTAAGTAGTTGCATGTCTTTGAAGCCCATTCCCCCAAGATATTTAGGAGCAGATAACCACTCCATGATCTCCAATGTAGTTTCTTCGTTCCATTTTCCATGCCGCACCAAAAATTGGAGATAGGTCTTCTCAACTTGTCACAAATGGTTGCAGGAATTTGAAAGCAATTCATTACATACATCGGGATTGCTTGTGCAACTGATTTCAGGAGTACCTCCTTACCGGCCCTTGACAGAGGTCTGTCACTCCAGCTCTGTGTGTGGTTGGGTAAAGTGGGGCCGGGACTAATAGAAATCACGTTTGGGTGGTGGAAAGTCTGGATGAATGGGCAGTTAGATCAGATGGTACAGAAATTGAGTTCTCGGAACATAAGAATCACTCGAGTGTTTCTTAGACAGCTCCAAAATAAATAACTCAAATTAATTACCAAGAAATTCTTTACTTTAATTCTCTCTCCGTTCCACAATACTTGTCATCTTGACTTTTAAATTTTATTTTACAATACATGTCATCCTACTATCCTAAGGTGAGTTTTCACCATTTTTTCCATCTATACCCCTCTTCCTAATTAATGCCGTGCTATTATGATTTACTTTCCCCAAGCATAATTAGTTACAGCATTGGTGGCATATGGCATGCATGTATGATTCTAGGGAATGCAATAGTACATTGATTAGGCTAATTAATAAATTGATTGAGGATATTTTAGTCCTTTTAATGAGTCTTTGGTGGAAGTGTAAAATGTTAGGATAATAAGTATTATGGAACGGAAGGAGTATCTTCATATAAAAAATATATATTATATTAAGATGAGTCATAATCCTTTCATTAGTAACATAAATTTTTATAGGTTGAGCTGATAAATGAACTCGTGTAGAAGTCAACCAGTACAGTTGGCATAAATGAGAAGAGTGCAAAAGACCTTGTGATCTCGAGGCCGATGTCACCAGAGGCGCCCGGTGGCCTTCCCCGCAAGTCGCGTCCGCGCCTGCCCCGGACGCCGCAAGCCTCCTCCGCGCAGCCGATTAGCCGCAAGCCTCTTCCACACCTGACGCCTGCCGATTCGGTTCACCTACCAGCCACCGTCATTGATTAGGTGAGAGAGATGAAGAGGGAGAAGAGAGAAAAATAGGGTTTTCAGGTTAGAATAGGATGGGCTTATTGGCTAGAGATGCCTACTGGGTCTGTCTGCCATAGGCTTGATTTTGGATGGGCTGAATTAGACTGAGTACGAGCTTTTTGGCCTAATTACCATTTGCTTAATACACTTATTAAATACTCCACAATATAGGGATAGTTCTTGTTCACAAAAATATAACGTTTTTCATATTCCAATACAAAGTAAGTACGTGGTTATCTACAGGCCAAATAAAGTGCGATTTTATCTGTATGACCCAAGTACTTCCTCCGTTCTGAATTTTTGGCCAAGCGTAGATAGAACACGGAGCAATAACTGATTCATTTTCTACCTCATTACCCATTGTTTTTATTTGTTGTAATTAATTGGACCCTACTGATTATTTTCTCTCGTTAAGGCATATAATTTATGTCGCCTCTTAGCTGAGACTCACAACCAACGTTTAATCTTAGCACTTTTCTACGTAACATGTTAGCTTCGAAAGTGAGACACAAAACTGAGTTAACTAAAAGAAAATATATTTTCAATATTATCTATATTTCATAAGGCCTCTCCCTTATAGGTGGGCCCAATAAATTTAGAAGCTGCCTGTTAGCTTAGAGGCTGCTCTCACTTCTCTACAGTGTTTAGAGGCTGTCTCTTGGATCGGAGGCTACTCCAACTTCCTACAATGTTTGGAGGTGGCCTCCAAGAGGAGAGAGAGGGCCGGAAGGCAGCCTTAGAAACAAAAAAAATCCACGGCCTGGATGCCCTTGTCCACTCTACCCCACTTTTCAAGATAATTAAATGTTGAAGCATGCACAAACTCTCTTCATCCCACTCGGTTAGCCATGAAAATATCTAAAAGATAATTGAATAGAGGGAAATGAGTATAAGCTCACGTGAAAATAGGTGTAGTTGAATGAGTTATGAAATCCATACAAACTAACTTTTAATAGGAGCTATTTGGTAAACATTGCCTAGCGATCTCAAAACAACATCTATTTAAGAACAAAAACAAGTTTCTAAAATGACATATATTTCTAGTTTGGTCACATTTAGTGCCTCCTCTGTCAAGATAGGTGGAGAAACAGTGAGTTTGTAAAAGGAAAGTATCTTAAGGTCAGTGTTGAGGTGACCTAGAATTCCCCCAAGTGGCCATCCCTCAATCCATCTCCTTTCCCTCCCCGCACCCCACCCTAAAAGAATAAATAAAATTTTGGAGTGAGGAATATCAAGTTAAATTTCTGAAACTTTGAATTGTATGAATCTGAGCTCAAGAGATTTTCTCAGATTGATTGAACCGTTCAAGCAAATCAAAACCACGAAAATTTCAAAAGAACATCAACAAACTTGAAAAAAATGAAACTAGGTTTTGGCTCCCATTGGTAACGAGCTTGCCGATGGCGGTGGTTGCTGGTTGAGGCACGCAATGCACGTGAGAAATGGTGTTGCACCGGCCATCAGGACAGAACAAAGATTGCACTATAGGAAGGGCATTCCCATGCTCCCTAGCTTCTATGTGTTTGTCATCGGGGTGCCTGTGAAGATCCATATTTTTTAAAACCTAAACATCAAGTTTAGGAATTTATTGTGCATTCTTGCATTCATGCATGCCAAAAGTTGGAGTAAATTTAAATTTTTTGAATAAATATTGACTAATATGATATATATATATATATATATATATATATATAATATGCGCGAGAGCGTAGATTAAGCTAATCTGCGCTCCGGCCGAAACACGCTAGACCGAGCCAGCCACGGAACCAATGAAGGAAAAAAATGGGGCAGTAATTTTATGTCTATCGAGTAGTAATTTTCGAACGGGATTTTACTGCTGAGATTTTAGTGTGATTCAGAATTACTACATTTTACGATAGATTTTACGGTATCATATACACAACTTTACTACTTCGCGCATCTCGACCGTAAAAAACTTCTAAGTTTGACGACTTTTTACTACATTTGGTGATAGATATTACGATATCCTATACATAACTTTACTGTCTCGTGCGTTACTACATTTGGTGATAGATTTTATGACATCCTATACACACCTTTACTGTCTCGCGCACATCTCAGACCGTAAAAAAATTCTAAGTTTTACAACTTTTTGGCAACACTTTCACAATCGCGCACCATCTATTTTAATTGAATAAATAAGGAGGTGGTGAGATTCGAACCGTGGACCTCATGCACATTGCTCTTCTCTTCTAACCAACTAGACTATGCAAGTGATTGTGAATACATAGAAGAAATATTTCTAGTATAGAAGAAATATTCCCCTAATCTGTTTTAATTGAAAAAATAAGGACAGGGCAGGATTCGAACCCTGGACCTCATGCACGTTGCTCTTCTCTACTGACCAACTAGGCTACACAAGTGATTGTGAACAAAGAGAAGAAATATTTCCTTTCTAGTATGAAACGATCAGACATGCAGTAAAATGATGGCTGCGAGATCGTAATATCGTATACATATAATAGTAATTTTGCGACACGCTTTATACAAAAATTACTAGAGTCCTGAAGTTTACGATGACACATGTTGTTTTACTACTCGACAGACATAAAATTACCGTATTTTACATGTGAAGTTACGTTACTGTGAGGGATCTGTTCGACAGTAATATAGTTTGATGGATTTACTATATCTACTGAATAGTTTTACGGTCAGTGGTGAAAAGGGAGGGACGTGGTGGGTCTAGGCTGGCTGGCTCGGTCGGTGATCAGCGCGCAGAATAAGTATTCTGAGCGTAGGTGCAGATTAGCGGATCTATATATATATATATAAAGTTATGCATCACAAGTATATACTTGAATATCAAAAATTCAACTAAAGAAATCATGTACAAGTTAATATTTGAATAAAGAGTAACAGAGTTATTATCACAAGATACAAATGTCCAGTACAAAAACTTACAAAAGATTAATATTACAAGGAAGCTACATCACATTATTACAACAAAATGAGAAATACTATATACTATTAGGAGTTCTTCCTTTCATCTGCATCTTCATCCTTTTTCTTTATCTCCAACCTGCACACAAATATAAAGGAAACTCCAAAGGAGTATTGGTTGTGATGAAATGTTTTTCAGGAGGTGCAATATTATTTTAGAAGATTAATTTTGAGAGACCAGAGAATTGGTTCTGGTCTCAATAAAAGCTTAAGATTAACCTAGGAATTCATCTTTTCTTTTGGGCAACTATTCATAAGGCAACAGGCAACATGCAACAACTCATAAGGCAACATGCAACAAGCAATTAGACAACAAAGGCAACCAATGGATTCCTTAAATTAACATTAATCTAAACTAATCTTCATAATTAGGCAGCCATAATTAATTAAACCAGATTAACTTTCATGAAATGATCCAGTTAATCTAGATTTAATACATTGATTAAATTTAAAATCAGATCAGGCACTGGATTAGTTAACAATAGGCATCCATGTGGGCAGTTATAGATAAGACAACAATCAGATAAGGGACATCCAACTCAGCAAGCTGCTGGTGGCAATGTCATCGCCACCTCAAGCTTAAAAAATGGATTAGGATCAACCCCACAAGGACATGTAAGTAGCTTGTTCACTATTTATCACATGAGTCACCCTCTTAGGTATCAAATAGTGAGACAACTCCAGATTCCAGCACAACAGCCCCAAAAGCCTATAAATAGAGCACCAGAGAGGTTCCCCATATCACACACACACACTCCTCAACCAAGCCTCCAACAACAGTAGTAAGAAAGGGGACAAGCTAGTAGAAGGGAAGTAAACAAGACAACGAGGAGGTGTAGGCGAAGCCTGAAGAATTAAGCAGGTTTTAGAATTCCACAAGAACAAGCTTCAGAATTGCTTAAGGTAGGAAGAAGGAAAGGAGATAGAAGTAAGCAATTAGAAGAAAAGAAGTAATGCTCAGATCCTGCAGAAATAATCTGTGTTTGGATAAATGAAACACCTAATAAATCAAGCATACATGATCTATTCTTCTTAGTCTCATAACTAGATAGAAAGGAATCAGAAGAGAGAAGGAGAGATAGACTAAGATCATAAATAGCATCTGTTCATTCCAGTAAAATACAGTATAGGTATGTAGATATAGATATACCTATACTCTCAAAAATAAGCAAGATGAATTGCTTTAGTGTTCATCACGAAAATTAATTGTATAGAATCTGTTCTTATCATATAAATAAAGATCAGATCAAAGATTCATCATAATAAACAACTAGAATAAAATCAAGGTAGATATGTTCTAATCAATTTAGATTATGAATAATCAAACAGTAAAGCAACAGAGGACATGCATCTATTCTTATCAACTTAACTTCTGAACAACAAAGGTAGCAGAGACAAGAAATTCATTTTATCAACAATTAAAAGCTAAGGCAATAGGTCTGGTATTATGAATTTAAATTCTAGAATAAGCTATAAAGCTTCAACAGAAGCATCCATGAGCATCAACCAAATTCAAAAATTAAACAATAAACTAACAAGAGAAATGTCTATTCTTATCAATTTTCTCCAAGGAAATAAGCTAGATCAATGTGCCAAACCATCAAATATTCATACTCGTACGTATACAACCGAATCAACATAAGAACATGTTGAATATCAACTCTAGCCGAACTGGGTCACAAATACATCAAAGTACAGCATAAATTAAGCAAAATCATCACCCCGGATCATTAAAACAAGCATCAGCTACGCTAATTAGAAAGAGTAAAATAGGAGGAAAAAGAAAGGAAAAAGCTCACCGATGACGTAGGAGACCGTCGGCCGTGGCATCACACCACGCCGCCGATGGGAGGTAAGACCGATGGAGCACCGACGGTGCCGGCGCTGCGACACCGAGGCCCTGCACATCCCGGGCAGCGTGGTGAGATGGAAATCGAGAGCGAGAGGAGTCAGCAGCCTCGACGGGAACTGAGGCCACCAAGCCACCGAGACCCCAGGGAGGTAGCGGCGGGACTAGGCCATCGGCCTCGCGGTTGTGGTGGCGGCGCAGTAGGCCATGCCGCTAGGGGAGCAAGGAGCGGAGTCGGGGTGTCGGGTGGAACCGGGGGCGTCGGGCAAAGGAGGCAGGGATTTGGAGGTTATGGTGCGGTGACATCAGAGAGGAGGCGGCAATGCCGCGGAGAGGAGAGGAGGAACAGAGCGGGGAAGAAGGGAGCCAAGGAGGGAAGTGTTCTCGCTGGTGGAGAGGGCGGTGACGGCGAGACTGTGTAGAGCAAGGCGGCGGTGGCTCATGGGGGAATCGGGAGGAGGACGAGGGACAGTAGGGGACGACAACAGTGGAAAGAAGGTGAAAAAGAGAGAGAATGGGTGGGGAGGGACACCGGTTAAGGACCCTAAGGGGGTGTTTGGTTAGGCTTTTGGGCAGTTTTTTATTGAAAAAAATCCAAGCCTAACTAAACACCTAGCTTTTGGTTGGGCTTTTTTCAATGAAGCTGCAGCTGTTGTGTGTCAATCCGGTCACTGTGAGAAACCCCTCATACCTAGCTTCCTGCAATCCTCTTGCACTATGCACTTAACTCTCCACGGAGTTGCCCTTCCAAGTTGAAAGAAATCACAGCCATTTGCCCTTTCCCGATCCCCTTCTCCACGAACGCAGAGCAACAGCGGGGCGGAGCTGACGCGCCGCCAAGGGAGGGGGTCGTCGGGGGAGGAGGGAGAGCGCCGGGGGTGGAAGCAGCTCATGGAGTAGAGGCGGGCCGTCGACATCGCCGCCGCCGTCGTCCTCTGGCACGGAGAGGGAGAGTGCCTCTATCTGCTTGGCCTGCGTGTCCACCGCCGGCTCGGTGGCGACGGCGGAAGAGGAAGAGGAGGCGGCCGCCGCCGCCGCGGTCTCGGCCTCGGCCTCAGCCTTGGCTTTGGCCTCCTCCTCCTCCTCGACATCGGCCCACGACTTCTTCTGTGGCTCGGGCTTGCCACTGCCGGGGGCCATCGGAGCGGATCGAGAAGAATCTAGAAGGGGGCCGACGGGCTGGAGCTCGAGAGGCGGAGGTCGGCGAGGTCGCTGGCCGTGAGCGAGGCGACGGCTGGGACCGAGGGGAGGGACTGGCGGCGGCGTAGATCTGAAGCGGGACCGAGGAGGCGAGCGGCTGCGGGGAGGGAGGAAGCGGCGCCAGGGGAGGGGTTCGCCGAAGCGGCGCCGGGGGAGGGGTTCATCGGGGAGGAAGTGGTGCGGGGGGAGGGGTGAGCCTAGGGGTGAGGCGCGGGGCCCGACCGGCGGTGGTGATGGCGGAGGGCCCGACCGGCGGTGCTGATGGCCCGACCGGCGGTGGTGATGGCGGAGCCTGGGGGGGAAGGGCGGCGGCCGACCGCCGGTGGCGACGCGCCGGGGGCGGCAGCGGCGGCGGCGTCAAGAGGAGAGGCGGCGATGGAGTGGGGCTGGGGTGGCCGATGCCCCCGGCCCCCTTTTTGTTTTCTTTTATTTTTTTCTATTTGTCTTTATATTTATTATTTTTTGTAATTTTATTTTAAGCAAGTGTTTGTATTTATATTTGTATTTGTATTTAATTCGGGTTGAAAACACATTGAATATGTTTTGTACGTACAAATAAACTTCAAATTAGTTCATATACACACACTCTGAACACTAGGGGCATTTCAGACATTTCCTTCAGGCACAGCCAACATCCACAGCCCAACCAAACACGCACATTTTTTATACAACAGCTAACAGCCACAGCCGCTTTTCCAGCCAGCCAGCCAACAGCTGCTTTTTCAACAGCCACAGCCCAACCAAACACGCCCTAAATGGGTGGCCGAGCTGGCTAGGCGGGTTTTAGGCTCGGTTGGGTTGGGGTTGGGCTTGAAAGGGAGATTTCGGTTGGGCCATTTTGGGCCAGAAAAGACCAAACCAACCACATATAATTTTCTTTTCTAAATTATTTTCCTTATATGATTTTGTTCAAAAGTCCAAAATAACTTAAACTTTTAGGTAGAATTTCTAATTGCAAATTTTATCTGACTAAAAATTTGGAAACCCTAACCAACTTAAACAATTCATGAAATTTTTTCTTGATAAATAATTTTCTGACACACACATATATATATCCTAAAAAGTAATCCGGAATCCTTTCTAAGATTTCTGTAAATTCAAAATTCAAGATTTCACAATCTAATAACTTTTGTGAAATACAGTCTAAATTCTTCAACAAATATCTTACATCTAGATAATTTAATAATAAAATTTAATAATTCAAAATATATAGCAGATAAAAAAAATCAAGAAAATATAATTTAATGATAAACAGTTAAATCATCTATTACAGTCTACATGATTCATAAAAATATACCTAACTTTTCACCAGAACATCAGCATAAGTGCACATATACATATATAATTGCTCATATATTGAATTAGTCCTTATCAGATTATTATTCGAACTTTAGATCCCGAGGTTCTGCCGATTACTCCCAAAGAAACCTCGCACTACATTTCTTATCCATCTCAAGGCAAGGTTATTTCTTGTCTATATTCGTGAATTATTTCTACCAAAGTATATGCAAATATGTTCTTCTTATCACTTGTCTTGTGATAATAAATGTCAGTTGACATTCTTATGCCGTATAGATAGTGTTAACCGCAAAACCTGTTATGGGATAGGCAAGTCAAGTAGCTCATTTTTACTGAAATATCTCCCAGGAATGTATGTATCGTAACGCCTATGAAAGCGTTATGTCTCTCGCCAGGGGGGTGTTAAACTCTAAATTTTCTCTTGGAGAGGCGTTATGTCCTCAAGTTCTTTAAAAGAGTATGCTATAATGACGAGGTGGGTAGCCGATACTGGACCGACTACACAATAGGAGATATGACACATGAGAAGGGTGAAATGACTCGAAACTTTAGACCTGACCACGCATTGATGGGAGTTTGATGGGTTTCATACCTAGCATGAAAGTAACACTTGTGAGTAAAGTAGCGCACCTCTTTAGAGTGTATTGAAGTGTGGCATTGTCACTACCTATTCTGGGTATGAACTGCGATCGTGGCGGAAAAGGAATCATCGGAAGTTTCTAACAACCCGTGAAGCCCTCTGGACATAGAAAATTACTTAAAACTTGACTTTTGTTCCAGAAACGTTATTGGAAAAATGCATATTTCTTGAGGACGGATGTCCTAGTTAAAATATTCCTTTTAGGATTTTATCTTTTCTTAATGAGGTGAGATTAATCCCACATATACTCATGCACATATACACTTAGTGTCATGCGTTGGGCCAATCTGAATTGTGCAGGGTTGTCACAGCTTTCCCCCTCGATCTCTGAATCCTCTAATCTCCATGTCTGCCCTCTTGTTTGGAACAATAAAACTTTGGAGTGACCCTAGCCTAAAAAGCTTGCATGGTTTCTTCTAACTTTGCGGAATTTACTATTGAGGGCAAGGAAAAAAAAGAAAGAAATAAAACGTTTTAGGCTGCTCCTGACATTGTTATGTAGGTAGGCAATTGACTTCCTGTTGTGATGCAAGATCGTGTTGCAACATATGCAAGCAAATTGTGATGTTTGGCTGTTTGGCTTTGTCTATCATGGCTACGGTGAGGAATCAGAGCTACTGATGCCATATATTTGTTCACTGTATTGTATTCACACACTGGCACACCATACATTTCTACCGGACCTGATGCCTGTTTGGGAGTAAGCACCACTGAGTACCAGATAACACCCCATCCAAATCCAGTGCATGCTAGAGAAAAAATCTTTGATTGTTCCGCTGAAATTTTATTTTCATTGAGACCTGTCACTGTTACAGAACAACCTATCTCAGATGGTAAAAAACACTATCTCCAATAGTTTAAGATTGGGACTGTAAATAAAATTTACTGATAATATACCACATTTCTAACGGTTATTTAATCCAGTGCATGCTAGAGAAAAAATCTTTGATTGTTCCGCTGAAATTTTATTTTCATTGAGACCTGTCACTGTTACAGAACAACCTATCTCAGATGGTAAAAAACACTATCTCCAATAGTTTAAGATTGGGACTGTAAATAAAATTTACTGATAATATACCACATTTCTAACAGTTATTTTAACCGTCTATGATAAATATATATCAAAACGAATGGTGTGCGATAATAAGTTATCTCACACAGTTTAGAAAACGCAACCATCTAGGATAATAGGCTATCTCAGATGGTTAATATGTTAAACCGTCAGATAACCAATTATCCCAAACGGTTTATTTTTTTATCAGACTGGGAATAGTGGATATCACAGATAATTTGGTTGTTTAAACTGCATGTGATGTAGTAAAATAGTAAGGCTAATTTTATTTCTAGCCAGCCCTAAAACACAAAAATTCACAAAATCATATCCATTCATATACGCACTAACACATCCAAAATCACACATCTCCAAACCATTCACACATGCATATGTATATAAGCATTAATTCATAATCAAGTTATGTAGAAATTCAAACAAAATATATATTCAACTCCTAATTAACAAAATCTAAATGTTTGATCATGTCTTTGACCAAAAAAGAAGCGAGTATTCCTCTGATCTTTGCTAGATCCAGTTGTGAGAACATTATCATCGAAATGGGTGAAACCTGTTAACATGAAGATGAAAGCCTTGTATGTACATAAATTGAGAAATAATAATAATTATACACACCAATAAATTTGAGTTGGCTAAATTTTTAATTATGAGATCTATGTGGTAACATACATAAAAGCCACATAAGTTAGTTTATTTTGACTGCTGGCGGCACTGGAAATCAGACTTTGTTAGTTATAGAGGCACAATTACGAGGTTTGATATATTATTAGTGTGTACTACCGGATACATTCATGAAACTCATAGTTGTGGCTAAACTTATTGGCATTGCCGCCTTCCCCTCCCCTTAACCAATATACAACGTAGGCCCTTTTTGTGATACAAATTTTTTAACTAGACCTTGAGCTACCAATGGTATAGTTATATAATTAGGAAATTTGTTTACCTATCTCGTAATTGACCAATAGTTTTATATTGGTTCTTGCTCCTCAGAACGGAATCAAGGTATATTGCCTTACCCTCCCTTGGTACAAGGACAATAAGAATCCGGTGGCATTTATATGGGCATGTCATTAAACCTAAGTTAGTAATTATTGCGCATAAAGTAGAAATCAACAAGTATAGAAACTAATACAGCGACAGTACTTACCCCCCTCTAGAAGAGAAAAAAATTGAACTTCTTATTGCGGCTCAAGTTCATTACATGTATGATGTAGTCCTTAAAGAACCTTTCACTTGCATCGATACTTTGTGTGGAGGCAATGTGTGGGTCAATGAAACCGACTAGTTCTTTGAGCCTTCTAGTTTCAGTGGTCATGTATCTAAATATACAAAAGCAAAAAGTTATATGTAGATGACATCTATATTAGTATTATACGAATGTACATAGAGCATAATTGTAAACATTTACAATGTGCAACATCTAATAATTGATACATCCAGGGCATCAAGGTTATAAAGATTGAACAAGTTATCAAACTCCACTGAGAAACAACTATCTGTTTGGTTGTGGTGAACATAGTCCTCAATGAACTGGACCACGACACTTGAGACCCGTTCCTTCTTCGGCTTGTTGGATTGTTCCATAGTATTGGTTACGCACCTTAGCTTTTCAGTAGTTCCAGAATCCACGTCAGATTGTCTAGCCTACGCACGCTCCTCCTGCAGCAACTTCTCAAACCCACTCTCTGTCTCCTTTGTTGCCTTTTGAATACTTTCAATCTGATCATGGAAAAACTCCGACTGGTACTTCATCTGCAAAGCATAGAAACACAAGGTGAACAAAAGGAGATGAAATCAAAACAATGGAAAGGGTAACACGAGACAAAATGACAAAAGTTCTGCACTGCAGAAAACTGACACTCGCAGTAAATTTCTAACGAATGTTGAGCATGCCCTTTCTTATTCAAGTCATTGGCATGCATAGGCCCTCTTCTTTTGGGCTTCTTGGCTGGCTTATGGCCCCAAGAAGCCAGAAGCCCAAAAGAAGGCCCGACGGTGGCAATAAGCACTTTCACATTTACGTTGGTAGCAAGAAGCTGCCTTCGGGCAGCTTCCCGAGCTTATTGTGGAGGTTATTTTGAAATTACCCTCAAAGTTTGGCTGTGAATTATGGCGAGTTGCCACTCCCCCGTCCCCCCATTCCCGCATCACCCCACCCCGCACACCCCCCGTTCCGCACACCCCGACCCACGCCCGCCGCCAGCGCCGGCCCTCCTCCTCCAGCCACCACCGCCAGCGCCGCTCGCCCCACCGCCGGCGCTGCCGCTCCCCCCCACCCTCCTCCTCCCCCGCCGTCGTCGCTCCGGCTCCCGCAGCCCTCCTCCTCCCCGCCACACCGGCAGCACCCTCGCTGGTCCCATGGTCGCCCGCCGCCGCCGCTACCAAGCTCCCGCCGGTCCCGAGGTCGCCGGGATCCTCGTCCCGCTCCCGCCGCCTCTGTGCCTAGCTCGCTAGCGAGGAGGTCCTCCTCCACCGGGCCTCCCACGTCCACCTCCCTCCCCGGCCTGCACCGAGCCTCCTCCGTCCTCCACCGGCCCCGTCCGGCTCTCCTCCGCCCCTGGCCTCCTCTTCCCCCGCCCGCCCCGCTCTCCTCCGCCCCCGCCGGCCCCGTCCTCCTCCGCCCACCGCCGGCCCACGCCCGCCAACGCCGCCAGCTCTCCTTCCCCGTCTCCAACGCCAACGCCCGCCAGCGCCGCCCGGATCCGGTGAGCCCGAGTTCGGCCCGGATCTGCTCGCCCTGGAACCAATTTAGATTTTTTATTTTATTTTTTGAATGTGTATGCACTGATGAACTGATTCATCAGTGCAATTCTTGTTCATCAACTCCAGGTGAGGCTGCGGATGTGACGTGTGGTGCCGGTGCATTCGTGTAGTCTCAGCTTGTTGCTCCTCCATTCTGTCCAGATCCGAGGCCAAGTTCTTGTTAGGAATGTTCTACCTTGGTGAACAATAGTTGTAGGTGGTGATGATTGATTTTTAGGTGCAATTCTATGATAAATAGGGGGAATTGTTCTGATGAATCAGTGCCAATGCCAACCCAGCTCAAGCAGTGAATTCTTGTGATTATGACATCAGTGTTTTCTCATTCGGTTGAACCACTCTTATTTGAAGGGCATTATAGACATTGCATCATTCACCATAATGAATAAGCTCACATGAATAAGCCGAAAAGAAGAGAATCAGGGCTTCCTCCCACCGGAGCTTCTGTGAGCAGTTAAGCTTGAGCCGGCTTATGCACAAGCTCAAGCCGAAAAGAAGGGGGCCATAGTTTGGCAAAGAAAAGTTCTGTTTGATGTTGATATCGATGCTAGCAGAAAATATATATTCATTAGTGTAACCTTTAAGCAATCATACCTATTCCTCGTACTCGGAGTGCTTCTCTTTGGCTTTACGCGTGACGAATATATTCTCTTCCATAGCCTCTCAAAGTTTCTGGGTAAAAACACCCAGTGTTTCTTCTACTACTTTAGAGTGTTGCTCTGTCTTAACCATCTTGTTCTTCAGATTGTCCAGTTGTTGGTTGTCTTGACTCATCTATTTCATTTGGACCACTACCATCCCATTATAGGATTTCATGTCGTATATCAGGCCGTCTTTTCCTACAAAACTACAATAAATCATGTATACTAAAGAAATCATGCAATAAACAAGGTAGTCTGTTTAGAAAACCACGAAAATATTAAAGGTCCTGTTCAATTGATGCATAACAGGATGCGTGGGTGATACAATTTTAGTTGTTGACAATACTTGAACTCGCAGACCTCATTTTCATAAACAGACCCCAAAGGTCCTGTTTAATATTCATACTGGAGAAGAAAATCCGTTGGCACAATTTGTGCATGATGCATTTTGTTTTGACAAACACTATACCAAATGACAAAAATAATACAATATTGAGGCATAAAGAAGCATAGCTTCGATGAATCACAAGTTATCATCACATAGTAAGCAATCAATGAGAAGAGAGTTGCAAAGGGCCAAAAGCAAAGCAATACTCAGAAAACTGATAGGTCTTAGAAAATTAAAGCCTGAATGCTAGAGCACCTTTCTTCCTTCAATAAATTAATGCATTTGAAAAACGAATAGAAGTAATAATGACGCTATGTTTGAGTTACCAGTCCCCCACAACTCTTGGCCTTCTCAGGTTAAGCAGGATAGAAGAGGAAAGGCAGTAGAGCACGGAACCCACAAAGAAATTTCATCTGGAATAAACTAGCAAAACCAGCACTCAAATAAATAATGGTACTTGAATACCCTTGCGATTAGAACAGTTATCATTACTTAGTACCCACATGCTCCCTATTATACAAGAAAATATTAGGTTTTCTTATCATGTTATGATGCATATGACACTTTTGCAAGCATCAGATTTTGTCGAATATGTTACAAATGCACTATGGATGTCCCTAGGGGTGCACAATGTCATGATAAGTACTCTCTCCAAACAATGTTTTTAGTGTGTACAGAAGCACAAATCCCAAAGAAACATCCAACGGTGATAGGGGTTAGAGCTATGGCTCTGTGGAGGCATGGAGCTGAGAAACATTTCTCAAAAAACAAACAATGAAAGGATGCCATGGTCAAGGAAAAAACTAAACTGCAAAGGTATAGGTGATCTGAATGATAAAAAAGAGGGGCATGGATCTATCCTTGGTTTTCTCCAGAAGTTCAAATTGGCCAAGCTACCGATTGCACATTGGCACTTAATCAAGTGTAGAATAGATCTGCCTCTCTTTCTTCTTGTGAACAGAACTGATATAGTACCAGAGTACTATCCTACTGATGTACTAGTATTGAGCAAGTTCTAACAAAAAGGTTCAGGAAAAAATGGGGGTATGGAGTCAAACTACATCACTGGAAAGGTTCCAAAAGGCGACTGGCTATGCGCCTAGCTCCTTTTGGAACACTGATCATTGGACAGCTGGACCAGTAAAAATTATTTTGTCTAAAATATGCACAGCTCCAAATCCCCAAAATGTGGAGGTAATAATCGGATTTATAATCAAATAACAGCAGAAAATTAAACAGGTCTGTGGTACTCTGCTAAAAAAAATTGTTCTTATGTTCTCACTAGGTCCATATATTATCACCAGGAATCATAAATTGAACACAGGTATCGGCCATGTTAACACGGCAATGCAGGGGAAGAACAGAATATGTAGCCTCACATGTGTATCATGTTCCATTCACAGCAATTGTCATTGATGGCAGAAAGAATTTAGGCAGCAAAAATTCATGAAAATCCAGGTGATTACCATATCAATGAGCAAATGCACAGAAGGCAAAATGTTAACTTTATGAACAGAAGTTAAAAGGTATACCATGTCAGTGTCTATTGAAACTTCAACATCTTCCCTTTTTGTTAAGAAACTGTATAGTATTCTTTTCCCACCAGGTAAGATAAGAACTCTGACTG
This sequence comes from Stipa capillata, assembly GCA_019208055.1. NCBI lineage: Eukaryota > Viridiplantae > Streptophyta > Magnoliopsida > Poales > Poaceae > Stipa > Stipa capillata. The sequence goes on along the minus strand of JAGXJF010001204.1, from coordinate 47,002 downwards.
TTCCATATAGCCCACAGCAGAGCTTTCAAATATTAGCGCACCATGCCACGGTGCCCACGTGGACCATAGGCATGTCTTGCTTTGATCGCAGCATATTCACTGAAATAATCGAGGAGTTCTGTGTATCCCATGCCTTTCCACTAGTGAGCATCAAATGATAGAAAAATTAGAATGCACCAAAACATAATCATGGATATCTTGAAAAGGTAGATCAAACAGATGTTCTTTTACAAATGCAAAGAAACACATATTTACAAACATCAACTGATTATCTGCACCAACTATACCTAGTCAACACAGTAGAAACACATATTTATGTTCTTTTGCATTGAAGCACAAGTGCAATCAAACTATAGTAAAGAGTAACTATAACAGGCTAGCCTCCAGTCTCATGTTATTTAAATATTGTAAGTATTTTAAACCTCAACACAAAAAACAATACTTGCTGGCACAAATCGTAACCAACTCAATTGGAAGAATGCTGATCGAACATAAGAGGATAATTAGGATCAACCTTGTCAATGGATACAAGATATGGTAACGAAAGTGAACACACTTTCCATAGTGAACAGCATAACTGCCAGTAGACAAAAGGAACTTGCAGATACAGCACTAAATAATATAAAAGGCACATTATGCGTTGCGCTGTTGGCAGAGTTAAAGACAGAAAATATGTCACCTTATCATCTTCATCCTTTTTCAATAAGGTGTTCATAACAATAACCATTGGTGGCCATGCTATCTCGCAGTCAGTGCTTTCTCGGAATCCTTTCCATTTCCCAAATTGTTTGCCAGATGGTACCACTGAAGTTCCCCTGCGAGACAGCTCCTCTTCAAGTAACTTGGCCACTTTCCTGTGGTGCTTAACCCTTGTACAACCCATTGTTCTAGCATGAGTCGTCAAAGGTTGTAGCCCTTTGTACCAATTAATTGCCCCTGGTCCATTTTTGCATGCTGGACAATGTCATCACCTAGTCTGTTCATTTACCTGTTCCACACTTAAGGCCTCCAAGTCTTAAAATTTTTTTTTGAACGACTTGTTCATTTTATGTCACAAAAATTTTCTTAGTTGCATCAGAATCGTAGTATCACTGATATCGTCACTGCTATTGTCATAGTCATCATTGCTGTCTGATGGATTATCACCTTCAGGGTTGTCAATCTCAGGGTCACGACCTGATGAAGGAATATCAACATCTTGCTACAGAACCAGATGGGTGAGACCTGGATGCCCACTGCCAACCATGTTAGAGAGGTGGAGTCACAAATGCGCATGGTACTCGCAGTTCTGTTCCTATGGACTTAGTTTTTTCTGGTGTTCTTAGGATTGCCTCTGACAGCAGTCATACGATTAGAAAGTTGAGCCCAAGTGTTTCCAGAAGGGTGTGACGATCCATTGCCACTCCATGCTTTCCGTGCTGTAGTAGGTGAGCATTGGAAGAGGAACTCCACAGTGCGTGTTGTCCCCTCCCAGCTGCTTGCGCTCATTTCTTGGACTTCTTAGTCTCCCAGTCACGCCCTGGATGCAGGACAGGATTATGCACGATCAGATAAAACAATCTAAACACATGTTTTATGTAGGGATTACGACAATTGAAATAACCCACTGCAAATAGAACAACACTGATTAACTATTAATCAAAATCTTATGATGGGAAGAAAAAGGTTCAGGAATTGAGTTGCAAACTAACATACACGAAGTGCAGTAATCATTCTGCAGTATGCGGTTATCATTCTGTACAGTATGAGGTGTACAGCTATCAGAACTTTAGCAATAGTAAATGCGTCAACCAAAAGCTAATGCACGGTTTTAGTTGTCAAGAAATACATGTACTTCACTTTAGGCTGAGTACATATGAAAATACACCAGGCAGTAACTGGTGATGCATGATCATAAACATAGCATGAAGCAACCAATTTTTTTACAGTTTGCACAGCATACGGTGTACTGAGCATTAGAGCCAAAGAAAAATATATACTTCTATTGGAATGTGTAAATTACTGTCCAATTTCAAGCTTATTTTTGAAATTTTCAAATTCGTGAAGAGCAAAATCATGGGAAAAACCTCACTCCATGTCATGGGCGTACAGCCCATTAGAGGCGCATCAGGCCAAGGCTGCGGCTTATTCAAAGATAATTATTTATTTAGTTTGAAAGATGGTTATCTATTTAGGATTTGGTTTCATTTAGATAAGATTAGTTACTTCGAAAGAGATTGTTTTCTTATGGGGTAAGTCAGCCATCCCATTATCATTCATTCAAGAAATAACGCGTCGTCACGCCTCTTGGGTCCAGGGGTACCTCGAATAGGCCCACGTCACGGCCACAAACTACCCCTTCACATGACATTCTATGATAGAATTAAGGTTCGATTGGCATTGCGGTGGATTATGATATAACCCCACTAGGTGGAATCACTTATTGATATTTTGTTGTTTTGGCGACTTTACGGAGTATACAATAGCGTTTGGTTAGCAAACACGTAACAAAAGGAAGATAGCTAACAATGTGCTTGTACACACACAACTATCCATGTTCTTTTGAAAGCTAGTTAATTTTTAATCAGATTTGCCTAACAGGATATTATATTTTCCATAGCAGCTTATAAATAAGCACACTACAGTCCAGCATGGCCCTAAACCGACTTGAACAAGAGCTACATCGAAAAAACAAAAAGAAAGACGAACCAGTAAGCAACCATGATAACCATCCGATTTTGCTGACCATAACACTAATATAACATGATTAAACAACACGTTCTTATATACCAACCTGCAGTCTAACCCATAAGCCCGTGAACCATAATCAGAGTGTTCCATGTTGTACGCATGCTACGGCATAAATCAGAAGCAACACACTACAAGCACATAATAGGCAGGTGAACCATATAATTAACACAGAAGATCACCACGAAATCAAAAATTTTAAAAGCGCAAATATCACCGAAAAGCCCTAAATCAGGAACTCAAAAGGAATCGATAAATTAAAATATATTTTTTCAAAATAATAGATATTCGATAACCCGCGTTTCAGATGGAACACGGGAACTAACCGAAACCGCCTACCAAAACAAACACACAATTCCTTTTTCTTGAAAAAACTCTGAGGAGATGAAACGATCAAGGAAGCAAACACACCATCGCTCCGCGCAACCAGATGAACCAAATTCCCAATCGAAGCAACCAATCCCGCGCCTACGAGAAGCAGCATTAACCCCTCCTCACCCCGATCGAGCAAAGACAAATTACAAGTTCGAACAGTCCACACGACCGATCAATTTCCAACTCAGCGCGATTCCCGAGCCATCGGAACACAAACTCCCAACTGAAGAGAAAAAGGACGAAGAAGAGCAACCATTGCAGGACACGCCAATCTACACACCGCGATGAGGAGAGGAGGAGGCGGGGGGATCTCACCGGAGCTGTCGCCAGGGCCAGGAGGCCGCCCGCCCCGGCGATCGCCGGACATCGCGAGGGTTTGCGTTGAGTGTGCTTCCCCACCTCCACAACGTACCCTCACACTGACGCGTGGGGTTGGACCGGTAGGTCCACATGTTCAGTTGCACTGTGAGAGTTTAACCGTGGTCGAGTATTCGCTTTCAAGCAAGCGTCACTCTTTCCTCCTCTGCGAGGAAAAAAACGCTTCGTATTCGTAAGAAAAAAGTTATATTTAGGGCATGTTTACTTTGTAACCAAGTAGCAAAGAGAGTATGACAAGGGATCAGTAAAATGAATAACTAGGTTCGGTAGTAACGATCTGATATTAATATGGGATTAGACTATCAGCGGAAATATAATAATCTAACTATTACAATATTATTTTTCTACATATGTAACATAAAATTTATACTATAAAAATATTATTTTCTAAGATATTATTATATAACAAATTATGTACGATAAAAGTGCGATGAAAATTCATTCTACAAAAAAGTAGGATCAATATAGCACTTCTAAAATTAGACCATGCAAACTGTGCGAATCCGACATGTGATCAATTATTAACTATAATTAGTAGTTGCTAATAACTCTTCTAAGAGATGTCTGTTCCATCCGTAAACTACCATCTTTTGGCATTTATATATATGTGTAAATAGTGCATTACAAAGAGGATAAGAATCTCATTCCTCTCATTTGATTCTCTTACAATTCACTCATAACACGTCATCAGCACTTTTGTTCCAACCAAGAGCAATTCAGCCAACTCCACAAGGTAATGGCGATGGTCGAAGAAGCCATTTAACAAACTATTACCTTGTTGGCAACAATTGAAGAAGGCGTTCTTCGGATTCTCCTTTCCTGTTCATGCAATCCACGACGCCGACACCATCGTCATCGCTGCCCACTCCATCCTCTGACGATGGCGGGCTGGCCGACTTTGGCTTAGCCAGAAAGAAAAAAAAAGCCTGCTTCAGCAGGAATTTGCAAATAAACCCTTAGGTTTTTATCTATTTGCATAAGTTTTAGCATGACTTGAATAAAAAGCCAGAAAATGCTTTTTAAGCCCTCTGGTTTTTACATTGTTGTGTATATTATATGTATTTCTGCATTTTCTATGTATTACCCCCATAAACTACAATAAAATAGCAGTTGTTATTACACATTTTCATCTATCATTTGCAATTACTTTCATTAATATTATAAATTGCAAATATCATATTTTCTACACTTATTAATTATTTAGGCCTCGTATTTGCTTGAATAATTTACAGAAAATTATGCAAAAATGCACAAATTTTGGTGACTACATTCTATTATTTTTGGCAAAGCACAAGATAGTGGAGCATATGACATTGGCTGCAATTGTAATATCGCTCATTTAGCTCTTTGTTGATCATAGCGCTCCTTGAGGGAGGTCCAAATAGCCATTGTGTCTTCCTCCATTAAATACTCAGTATTGAAGTCTGAGTGGAGGTGATGCCGTAAAAAGTACACTGCTACATATTTGGCCATCTCAGTGATAACCGGGGCATCTCCATCAATTGGGGTTATGGTGTTAGCAGGACCACGAGTTGCCAAATTGATTTTGATATCCATGGCCCATGTCAAATAATTGTTCCCATCCAAGGCGAGTTCTGCAAATTCCTTTTTAGAAATGTTAACCGTGTCCTGCATGAAATGATCATGCTTTATTTAATTTACTATGAGATTAAATTAAATAAATTGATAATTCTGAATTTACGCAAGGAATTTTAAGTCAAGATGATTCTTTAATGACCATGGGTGTAGACCTTCAATACAGAATAGTGACAAAGTTGCTGTTAATATTTTGGACTCCATTCCTGAGGGAATGAGTGACACTACAATCATAGCCAAAAAATATAGACTGTTCTGATTTAATTTTGGTTAGGCACGGTGAAGATAATCACCACAATGTGGTGTAGACCTCATTCGTTTTCAGGACGTCATGTCCGTGGCAGCTTACAATTCTGTTGTTCACAAGATCAACCCCAAGTTGAGATTCTGTGACAAGTCAGTTTCAGATGTAGATCTAATTAAGAAGACCTTATGCGCTTTCCATCCTTCCATGAGGATATTACAATAGCAACACCATCAATAAAAGTACACAAAATATTTTGAGTTGATCTATACTCTACTTCAAGCAGAAAAGAATGATGAACTCATGAAGAATCATCAGAGTTGTCAATCGGGTGCTATGCCACTACTTGAAGTACATGCCAACATTTAGAATAAAACTAGCGTTCGTAAGAGCAACCACAAGAATTTCAAAGGAAACTAGACGCAAAATGACAAGCAGAAAAGCAACCAATCTTACAAGGGCAAATGTCACTTTCAGAAAAATGACCCTAAAGACAACTCTCAAGTTTGTTAGAGGTGTGGTTTTATGAATCATCATACTAAATAATACCGAACTCTGAAGCACTTGGCTGAATTGTACATCCAATCCATTGTAAGAGGCAAACGAGTTCAAGGGAAAAAATTTGAAGCTCACTTTAGTGCACAACCAGATGATACCCTAGTGGAGGTCTGTTCTCGAAATTTTCCTCAGAAGGAGAACCAAGATCAAATCCAGCAAAACGAGGATGACCCAATGAATGTCGACGACATGCTTGTGGAATTTAATTCCCAAGATTTATTTGGAGACCTCAATTAGTCTCTATTATTTGTAAAAATGGCATTAGCCTATATTGTACTACTAGATGTACTATATTGCCCTTTATTTTACTGTATTATGTACCTGAGACATAATTTTTAACATATTTGTGATGTATGTATTCTATATAAGTTAAATTCATTCTGAATTTCTCTTTTACTTTATAGAATTTTTCAGCAGATAATCCAATTGAGGAGGAAATTTGTTTAGTGGACAGTTGTACCGCTAATACAATCTTAAGGGAGATCAACTGTTTTCATACTCTGAAAAAGAGCAAAGGAAATCTAATGATTATTGCTGGACATGATGCAATAATTGTTGGTTTCGATCAAACTATAATTATTCTCCCTATGGGTAAAAATAATAATAATCAAGGATGCATTTTTGTACCCTGACTCCACACTTCATCAAAGACTTTTTAACGAAGTAAAAGGAGCCCTTTGAGAAGTGAGCGTGAGTGAAGCTGACTGGGAGGAATTTGTGGTGATGAAAATAATGTCATAATTTCAACGTTGAAGTGATGAACACAAGAGGCTAGTGGCGAAGAACATACACACATATAGGCTTGGCACGCACGTGTAAACGGATAAAAGGAAATTATGGGAAAAAGAGGCTGAAGAGGCAGGTCGTTCGGGCAAAGAAACTCCCTTTTCCATAATCCAGACCCCTCTTGCCCGAGACTGATGTAGAGGAAAGTCAGCTATAAGCTCAAGTGGGGAGGTCCACTTACCTAATCCTATAGATAAGGAAGTATACTAACAATTGGTAAGCTAATGACCATGTGGTATTGCAAATTATGTATAACTTAATATTTCCTGAAGTAATCTCTCGGGCTTTTGCAGGAATCGTTGAGTGAGCAATTTTTCCAAGGCTCATTCATGTCCGATAGCATGCATGATATATTGAGCATGGGAATCGGGACCAAGGAGCACCCGGGGTCACGGACTCCTCACAATGTGGGACAAAGCCTTCCCACGGGTCACCACTGGCTTATCTAAGGAAGAGCAGAAGAGAGCTAGAGAGGTGGCGAGGGTAGAGCAGATTAAAGCGGACCTACGCGAGGAGTTCGAGCAGATGCTTGATATCAGGGTTGCAGGCATGCAGCAAGGACACCCTAGCCCTAGTGGCTGACGGAGTAGCTGGGCATCTGCAGGCCCTAATAATCAAGATGATAGCAGTGCCAGATACCCAGTGGATGACATCCAGGGTCCCACCAATTATTTTCTTCATGTGAAGTGCATTGGTATATCTGTGGAGGTTTTGTGGGGTGGCGTTTCCACCTGTTGCCGATAAGTCGAAGCTTTGTGAGGTGCAGCTTGGATCTCGTTCACAGCTCATTCAAGAACATACCACTGCCATGTCATAATGATGAGCTTTAGACTTTAACCCAAGCCATTGGGTCACTTATCCAGTGGCCAAAAAGGGACATCGTGTGACAGGTCTCATCATCCACAGTACGGCCTTCACAGCTTCCTCTAATCTCTCAGCTCACTACTCCAAATGGAGCTTGATTCAATAGCTTCAAAAGCAAGTTAAGAAGATATTCAATGCTGCCCAGCTCAATTCGAAGGAGCTATACTGACAGTGCCTGAGTCGGAGAATGTTATGCTAGTGCAGCGTTCAATCTCTTCTCTAGTGAAGGTAACATATCAAAAGCAATTTAAGAAGAGCTCGAGGAGTCCCAAGGGGAAAAGGCTGGAGATCGACTACGATAATCTCTCTATCATGGAACCAATCAGGCAGTTCACTCTTAGAGAACCACTACTACTTGAAGAACTGAACCAAGCAGGGCTTGTTTGCTATACTTTTCACCAAAAATACATGGAAGACTCGAACAAACTGCCTGGACAATGAGGAACTAGTATAACTACTTGGTTCGAGGAGAAACATTTTTTCCACACGCTAGGTGATGTGGTCATGGATTATGCGGAGATCTTTCTCCTCTATAACCTAAGGGAGTTGGACACTTCCTCGATGAGAATCTGGACACTGTAAGTCTTTACACAGAAACTTTTACATTCCTTGCAATTTGCTACATTAATGCATATAACAACTGCCTCCTTTGTTTCACACATGTAGTCACATGATCGCTCAAGCCAGAGCAAGGAAACAACTTGTGAGTTTTATCGACCCACACTTGGTCTCTAATCAAAGCATGGATGCCGATGAGAAATTTGTCGAGGGCTATGTGGCAGACACATTATGGAGGCAACATGACAAGGAGTTCATACTCCTTGCCTTCAACCGGGAGTAAATGATTGATGCTCATAATTCATCTACTCATACTTGATCTTTTAAATAGTTTATGCACAATACTACTTATATATAACCATGCAAACCTATTCTTGTAAATTTCACTGGATATTGATTGTGATTTACCCAAATGAAACAAGGTTATATACCTTGATTCCTACAATAGTTAGAAGAATGACTTCACGTGTATCACCAATTTAATCAACAAGAAGTTTGCTACTTACGTGTCCCGTGGGGGTAGATCCAATTTAGCAGCCCAAGACAAATTGACACATGATTTGAATTTCAAGGTATTCCATAAATACAAAATAATACTCGATACCTTCAATTTTTTTATTAATAATAATCCCTTCTTGAACCAAAACATTTTCTCTTTGCAGTGCCGTCAGTAGCCACAAAGAACCAACCTTTGTGGGTACTACATGTGACATCAAGTGTTGAAAGATCGATGTCTATCGACTAGAGGGGGGGTGAATAGGAGATTATCAAATTTTAACCAAATTTATTGTTTAGCATGCAAGAGTAAAGCAATTTAAAGATGAAGCAATAACTACCAAAATAGATCTAGCTTAGATGAAGAATAACACTTAGGTAAAGAGCTAGAGAGAAGACTCAAGATTTATCCCAAGTTCAAGTTGTTGGCAACAACTCTACGTCTTCGTTTGGAGAGGCTTGAGCACTTAGCTCCGAAGTCACTTAGACTTCACCTTCTTCTCCTTGAGCTGAGTTCACTTAGAACTTGCTCAATCACTCGTGGTGGATCTTGAGGTGATCCCCGAACCTTCACAAACTTCTTGGAGGCGGATCCACAAATTGGAGCTCTCAACGATGCCTAGCCGGCTAGGAGATGCCAAATCTCCAAGAGTAATAGGTCAAGATTAATAGGCTCGAAGAAGCTCTTGCTTGAATGCTCAATCAAGTCTCAGATCTCTTAGATCTTTCCTCTCTCAAAGTAGACCTCAAAGAGCAAGAGGAAAGGGGAACATACAGGTGAGAGAATGAGTATTTTACGCAGGGTGTCCTCCTGAGCCCGTAGGGGGTCGAGGGCTATAAATAGGCACAGTTCAGAAAAGAGTCGTTGGAAGAAAAGATTCTTCCTCGGAACAACCGGAACACGAACCCAGAAGCACCGAGTTTTAAACAACGGTCATATTCTGAGGAACTCAGATGCACACAGTGAAAGTCTTCAACTCAAAGTCGGTAGTTTTGAAAGGAACACGGTCACACCGGGAATGAAGATTCTACTCCGCAGAGTCACTTCAGAAGCAATTCCTGGTAGTGCCGACTTTGAAGAATGGTTAAACCAAGATTTGAAGAAATGACCCATTCTTCTCTCATAAGAGAAAACGCGGTCAAACCAGAAACCAACTTGGTAACACAGCATTCACAAAAATTCCTAAGTCCAGAAGAGATTCTCGGTACAACCGGAAACAAAACCGATAGAACCGAAGACAACACGAATGAGACTTAGTCTAAGACAACAACAAAAGCATATCCCGGAAGCACCGGTCGTCAAGAACGGACATACCGATTTCCGAAACATGAAACTAGGACAAACTCTAAGCTGCAAGGTTCCCTAACTCTCCGTCACAGAGACCATTCTCGGTAGCACCGGGCTTGAAGACCGGTCATGCCGTAATTGAAGCTCTTCGAGGCTTGAGACGACTAAGTCATCAAACCTCGCAACAGAGGCCAATCTTGGTACATCCAATTCTTCAAAACCGGTATCACCGAGAATCACTGTCTGTGTCTCAAAAGAAATTTTTAAAGAAGTTTTCTGAGAATTTGACTGAGCACACATGAAGATTCTTCCTATAGCTTAGATATCTTACCCCTCTTAATAGTGCGGCTTGTCCTATAGACTCAAGTGATCTTTTGATCATGTTAAACACTAGAAAATCATCACTAATCTTCTAGGTCCAAGCCTTCCTTCATCGTTAACTTTTTAGGTGTCGACATTCACTAGTTAAACCAATTACTTCAGGGACTATACACCTGTATACACTCAGTAAACCATTAGTCCCTTAATCGTTTGTCATTAATCATCAAAACCCACTAGGGGGCACTAGATGCACTTTCAATCTCTCTCTTTTTGGTGATTGATAACAACACGACTAAAGCTTCAAATTGGATATAAAAGTTTGTGTTTTTGAGTTCTATGATGTAGAGATAGCTCCCCCTAAATATGTGCATTATTTGAAAATAGCTTTGAATACAAGTGCACATTTTGAGAAAACTTAAGGAGCCCCCCTACATCTTAGAACCCGTGGGAATGCATTGTATAAAAATAAACGATAACAACACAATGCACAAGGAGTGATATCAGAGATATAGACATGCATATAATGAACATTAAGCGAAGCATGTCTAAGAAATGTAGCAAACACATAAGATCACCAAATTGAATTTACAAACCAATACAAGAATCATCAAATAAAAAGCAAGGTTTGTAACGCTCCTATATTTTAGCCTTCTTAAACACTCCCCATTTTCTCCTGAAGACTCTCTCCCCTAGACACCCTCTTCTGAATCTCTCTCCCTTTGGCATCAAGGAACCAAAAAGGACGAAGAAAGACGGTTTACGCGCTGGAGGGACCACCGGAGGCAGAGGCACGTGGTGACGCTTGAGGAATTTGGGTTGGAGTTGATTCAATATGTGGTGAACAACGAGGAGCTGGCTGAACAGAGAAAGCAGAGACGGATGGGTTGACTCTGTAGCGAAGCGAAGAAAGTGGCTGATCACACCATGAATAGGTTTCTTGGATACCCTGGGTAGCCAATTCAGCTTCAGTGTAATGTTTCTTGAGGAGCGCCCAAGACCGCTTCTGAGCTTCTCTGTCAGCTCGTTGAGACACCTGAGCCATATTGAAGATGGCATTTAGATCATGCCTCATCAGACGTTGTTCTTTCCTCATCTGGTGCATCTCTTAAAGAATTTGATCAAGTTTGGAGGATTCTGCAGACTTTGGGCGTATCCTCAGGCGATTGTTGTCGGCTCTCGGATTGGTAGAAGTGAGGGTCATCACTAGCCAATGGTGCTCGTTTTTCACCAGCCTGAGGTTGAGGAGCAGATGTCTGAGGTGGAGGAGATGATGTAGCAGCCTTTTTGCCTTTGCCTTTGTCTTGTGGTGCCTTCTTCACAAGGACTTCATAGAGTGAAGGCGTGAATTTTGAGTGAAGAGTATCACAATGGAAATCAATGGCTGTTTTGTCTAGGATAAACTTTATGAGGTATGGGGCATAAGGCAGCTGCTTCACATGGTCTGCTATTGCCTCTGACATAAAGTTGCCGAAGAAATTTGCTAAGTTGAAGGGGACATGGGTCATTTCCTTGAGAAGAAGATTTCTTGCTCTATGATGAATTTCATCCTGATTTCCTTTCTTGGGAGCAAGGGTCTTCCTCAGTATCTTGAAGACTGTCTTGGCTGCATAGGTGAAATCAACAGTCTTGCCAAGTACGCAGTCCCTGTATTCAGGATACAAAGGCTTCAAGCCTTCCTTTGGCAGAATGTCTTCGTCATGAATTTTGACATCCTTAGAGTTTATATCCATCCCCAGTTCAATTCTGGCAATAAATTCTCCAAAGTTTGCTTCATATTTGGAATGGCCAGTCATCCATTCCAATTTCCAAGAATTGGAGTCATTCTCATTTCTAAAGATGTAAATAGTTGCATAGAATTGAAGAATGAGCTCTTCATTCCAGTCCTGTCTAAAGTTGATGAATTCTGCAAGTCCTACTTGCCTCAGAATTTCCAGAACTGGAGCAAAGCATCTATGCTTCTCAAGATAGGCTAGATCAACATACTGATGTTTGAATATTCTGTTCTTCTTGAAAAGTACCGTCTGATAAAAATCTTGTTGAGTTCTAGCCCAAAATCTTAGGTCTGAAGCATCTCTGGCATATTCATAAGGGTTCAGATCCCATCTAATCTCCCTCAACTCTTCATTCGTCATCTTGTTGTATTCCACAACTGGTTGCGGCTTCTTACCTTGTTTGGGAATCATTTGAGTGGGAGCAAGCACCACTAAGGTGGCATTGTCTTCAATGTTTTGTTGATCCCTTATCTCTAAATCTTCATCATCAAGATGTATACGGGATCTTTTTAGAGCTGTCCTGGTCCTCTGAGGGGGCCTGGGAAGCAACTTATCAGCCTTTTGCTTTTCAACTGCTTTCTTCTTCTTCTCAGCAGGAGCAGTTGGCCTTGGAGACACAGTTTGCTTCCTGTTCCTTCGCTCATAGCAAGGAATAGGGTCCTGAGCTTCAGGAACGCTAGTAGCTTCAGCATCAGTAGCAGCTGCTTGTTCTTGGATAACTTCTTCATGTTGAACTGTTTGTTCTTCAGCTTGTTGTTCAACCTGAACTGTTCATTCTGCAATGGTTTCTTCAGGCTGAATGACTGGTTCTTCAACAGGTATATCTGCTGCTGGAGGATCTAGAGCCCTGGAGCTTTCAGCAGGCTGAACTTCTTGTTCTTCAGCCTGTGCCTCAATTTGTGCTGTAGGTTCTTCAACCTGAGCAGCAGAGCTTGCTGGGACAGGAGTCCTCATAGGACTTACTGGAGGTGACCAGAGTGAGTTGGAGGTTCCCTGATCACTACTCCTTTAGTTTTAGGAGCCTTTGGAACTTCTGCTTTCATCTGTTTCCTCAAAGCAGCAACTTTTTATCGGCTTTCTTCTTCTTTATGCTGGCAAACAGAGTTGCTCTGGCCAAGGCTTGGCCTCTGTCTTCATCAGCAGCTTGCTCTGCTATAAGAGCTTTATATCTTGCAAAGCTTTCTTTGCTTTTGGAAGTGGCAGTTTTGAGTTGCTTCAACTCAGCTTCTCTTTTTGCTTTTTCTTCCTTAAAGGCTTCTAGCTGAGCCTTACTTCTCCTGGCATCTGCTTCAATTTCCAGTCTCTCTCAGACTAGAGCTTCTTTTCTGGCCATCTCCTCAGGGAGTGATAATGGCCAATGAGCTAGCTTGGGGTTGCTTGGCAGCTCTTTCCTTTGGCATCTAGCTCTTTGCCAATCCTCTGAGCTTCAGTTGCTTCCCATTCAGCTCGCGCCTTTTCAGCAATCAGAGTAGTTCTGACTCCTATAGGGATGTCATCACCAATGTCCACAGATGAAGAAGTTGCTTGAGGATCAGTTGACTTCGCGACTGATGACTTCTTCATTTTGGCAACAGTTTTCCTCACCTTTCGAGGGCGAGGAGATTTCTCCTCCTGAGGAATAGATGAGCGAGCTTTAGCTGCCTTCTTCCTCTTCCTAACTTCTTCAAGAATGGTAGCAGTTGGCCTCGTTGATCTAGCAGGGGCCTTCTTGGCAGCCTTTTCTTCAAAGATCTTGCGCCAATACTCTGTCACATATTGACCGGCCGTTTCTTGCTTCTCCCAATATCTCCTTATTCTTTGATGCCTATGTTTTCTCTCCATTGCTGATTCATGCGGAGAGTACTCATATGCAGTTCTTCAGGAACTTCATAATCCATGCTTTGCAATCTTCTTCTACCTGAAAGGTGTGGATGACCCAGCTTGAGTCTTTGACCTTTTGAGAGCAGAAGAAGAATCTCCTTTTGAACTGCTCGAAGCTCTATCAGGGTCACTGTCGCTGATTTGCACATCATAGCTTCGCTCAGCATTTGAGTCACTCTGACTTGAACTCATGGTTACGCCTGTGAAGCATATGGGATACGAAGAGAAAAGATACGATCACAAATGTACTCAGCAGACACAATTTTTGAGGAAAAAGAGTTTTTAGCTGATGAATTAGTGGTTTCTTCAAAGTCGGAATGACGGTTTCACTTCTGGAAGTGCCGGGCTTGTGCTTCAGGGTTGCAGAGCACAAACGCGAACTACCGGTTTGAAGTCGTAATGCCGAGATTTGTTTGAAGCATGAACCACTCAATTCGATAGGCGCAGAAAGAAGAAATCTAAATAAGGCGCCTAAAATCTAAGAAACTTTTTGATTTGACAGGTGGTGAAGATCTAAAATGTACCCGGGGATTGAATGCGTGACGACCAAGGATTTGAAGAGAGAGTAACGGATTCCACAGCTGTACCCTAACTCGGTGACGGCTGCGCTGCTACGGCAGCGACAACGTGAAGAAGTCCGGCGACGACGGGAGGTCCTTGCGTCGGTGGCAGCGAGACAGTGAGCCTCGAGCGTTTCCGGCGAGTTGGACGAAGAGCAGCGGCGGTGCTGAGACTTTAGAGTTTTGTGGAAGTTGAATCAACGCGGAGGAGAACTTGGTCTATTTATAGCCAAGGGTTCCCGAAAAAACCGGAGATGCGGTTCGAGTCGAATCCGAATCTGCCGTTGAGAGTCCTCAAACTCGGTGATGTCGAAGAAAAACTCGGTAGCACCGGAATTGAGTACTGGAGGACGACTCAAATTCTTCACAGATTGCAGAGTCACAACAGAGATGATTCGTGGATATACCAGGGATTGAAACCGGAATGACCGAAGAATCGTTGAAAGAAGAAACTGACTCTAGGGATTTCATCTCGGAAGCACCGGAAGAAAATTGGTGATGCCGAGAATGGTTTCAACAATACACTTGTGAAGATAAGCATGAAGAATTAGGTAAGTTTAGATGGATCTGAGATTAGGGTCCATTTTCATCCACTTAGAGAAATAGCAACTGAAGAAAATAAGTTATAAGTTGGATGATAATCAGGACTAGAAGCAAAGAGAGATAAGATCCATATCAAATGTGGTGGTTTGAAGCCACTATGTATGAATGTGTTGATTTAGAACCACATATCAACTTAGTGAAGAGGGTTCTATGAATCACATTCCTCAAGAAGCACAAGTGTTTCTATTCTCACATACTTGGACGTATATGTTCATTGAGAGAACTATACTTACCCTTAATGTATTCATATCTAAGGCATCAACATCAAGTTATAATGTGAACATGTAAGCATGGTTTCAAGTCACGTTTCGAGAATCTAAATATTCAGCTCACTCCGCAACTCGCAAAACCTATGCTCATCTAAGGGTTTTGGTGAAGATGTCCGCTAATTATTTATCCGTCCTCACGTGGCTAATCACAATATCACCCTTTGCAACATGATCCCTAATGAAGTGGTGACAGATGTCTATGTGTTTTGTGCGGGAATGTTGTACTGGGTTATTGGCTATCTTGACTGTGCTTTTGTTATCACACAAAAGAGGCACTTCTTTTATCATAATTCCATAATCCTTCAAAGTTTGCCTCATCCACAATAATTGAGCGCAACAAGAACCTGCGGATATGTATTCGGCTTCAGCGGTGGATAGGGAAATAGAATTTTGCTTTTTAGAAGACCAACTAACTAACGATCTACCAAGGAATTAGCATGTTCCGGATGTGGACTTCCTATCAATCTTGTTTCCTGCATAATCCGAGTCCAAATATCCAACAAGATTGAAACTAGCCCCTTTGGGATACCACAGCCCTAAGTTGGGAGTAAAGACAAGATATTGAAGAATTCTCTTTACAGCCGTGAGGTGACACTCCTTAGGAGCTGCTTGAAACCGTGCACACATACAAATACTTAATATGATGTCGGGCCTAGATGCACAAAGATAAAGCAATGAGCCAATCATAAAACGGTATACCTTTTGATCAACGGGTTTACCATCTTCATTTAGGTCGAGGTGACCGTTCGTTTGCATTGGAGTATGTATTCCTTTTGCCTTTTCCATGTTGAACTTCTTGAGCATGTCCCTTATGTATTTTTCTTGAGAGATAAAGATTCCATTTCTGAGTTGCTTCACTTGAAGACCTAGGAAGAACTTCAACTCTCCCGTCATGGACATCTCAAACTTTTCGGCCATCATGCTTCCAAACTCTTTGCTGAAATTGTGATTAGTTGATCCAAAGATAATATCGTCCACATATATTTGACATACAAAGAGTTCACCATCCATTACATTGGTAAAAAGAGTACAATCAATTTTGCCGGTTTTGAAGCCTTTAGCGAGTAGAAACTTCTTAAGACACTCATACCATGCTCTAGGAGCTTGTTTGAGTCCGTATAATGCCTTATGAAGTTTATATACGCTGTTTGAAAATTTTGGATCATCAAAATCGGGTGGTTGTTCAATGTATACTAACTCTTCAATTTCACATTTAGAAAAGCACTTTTAACATCCATTTGATATAACAAGATATTATGATGGTTTGCATATGCTAGCAAGATTCGAATGGCTTCTAGCTTTGCTACGAGTGCATATGTCTCACCAAAATCCAAACCTTCCACTTGTGTGTAGCCTTGGGCGACGAGATGAGCTTTGTTGCGCACCACTTGGCCATCTTCATCTTGCTTCTTCCGATACACCCATTTTGTTCCTATGACGTTGTGCTCTTTGGGGTTCGGTATATCAACCAATGTCCACACTTTGCTGCGTTCGAAATTGTTCAATTCTTCTTGCATCGCAATCACCCAATCTTCATCATCCACAGCTTTATCGATCCTAGTTGGTTCCAAAGAGGAAAGAAACGAGTAGTGCTCACAAAAATTTGAAAGTCTAGCACGTGAGCGAGTTTGTGGACCTTTGGATATGTCACTTAGGATCTTGTCGACGGGATGACTATCTTGAATTTGTTTTGCAAGTCTTGGGTGATGTGGACCACTTTGAGCTTGAAGTCTTGTTTGAGCTTCATCTTCAGCATTTACTTCAATGTCATCACTTCCCGCTTGAGGTTCTTGACCTGAGGAGGATGGTGTGACTTCTAGAGATGAAGCGCTCTCCTTGACTTCAATGGGGTTTACTTCCCCAATAGCCATGTTCTTCAATGCTTCGGTGGGGATAAGTTCATCTATAGCACTTGGCAATTGATCAACCTGGGAGCCATTAGTTTCATCAAATTGCACATCCACCATTTCTTCAACTTTTCGTGTGAAGTTGTTGAAGACACGGTAAGTGTGCGAATTCGAGCCATAACCGAGAAAGAAACCCTCGTGTGATTTTGGAGCAAACTTAGATGTGTGATGCTTATCTAGAATGTAGCATTTAGATCCAAATACACGAAAGTATGCAACGTTTGGTTTGTTACCGGTTAGGAGCTCATATGACGTCTTCTTCATGAACTTGTGAAGATATAGACGGTTGACGGCGTGGCATGCGGAGTTGATAGCGTCTGCCCAAAATCGACTTGGCTTGTTGTATTCATCAAGCACTGTACGCGCCATCTCGATTAGGGTTCTATTCTTCCTTTCAACAACACCGTTTTATTGAGGCATGTAGGCAGTGGAGAACTCATGGTCAATGCATTCTTCATCAAGAAAATCATCGATGTTGGTGTTCTTAAATTCCGACCCATTGTTGCTTCGCACCTTCTTGATTCTTAGTTCGAATTTGTTTTGAGCTTTTCTTGCAAATCTCTTGAAGCATTCTTGGGTTCTAGATTTATCCTCAAGAAAATATACTCAAGTGAATCTAGTAAAATCATCAACAATGACAAGACCGTAAGTGTTATCTCCAAAGCTCTTGTAAGTGTTTGGACCAAACAAGTCCATGTGAAGTAGCTCGAGAGGGCTTGTTGTTGTCATGACGGTCTTGGTTGGATGCTTTGACTTTACTTGCTTCCCATCTTAGCATGCACTACAAAGGCGATCCTTTTCGAATGATACGTTAGTAACACCAAGGATATGCTTACCTTTGACCAACTTGTCTAGGTTCCTCATTTCTACATGTCCAAGTCTTCGATGCCATAGCCATCCTTTTGAGGATTTTGCAATCAAGCATGTGGTGACTTGAGGACCTTTAGAAAAATCAACAAGATATAGATTGCCTTTTCTTACCCCTTTGAAGACCAAAGATTGATCATCACTTTTGAACACTTGGCAATCAATTTTAGTAAATAGTACATCAAAATCAAGATCGGTTAATTGAGCAATGGACATTAGGTTGAATCCAAGGGACTTAACAAGCATGACATTAGCAATAGATTTGTCCTTGGATATAGTAACTTTACCTAGTCCTATTACATTTCCTTTACCATTATCTCCAAATGTAATGCTTCGAGTGGGTGAAACATTTGGCGTGAATTCATCAAAAATGCTTTTGTCTCCGGTCATATGATTGGTGCATCCACTATCAAGCACCCATTCTTGTACTCCGGAGGCATAGCTCTACAAAACAATTTAGTTTCTTTTAGGTACCCATATCTTTTTGGTCCATAGATGTTAGTGGTTGGGACACTGTTAGATGTATCAAATACATTGGGTGTAAGGCTAGCGATGTGGTCTTTACGTACCCAAATGGTAAGGGACTACATCTCTACTCTTGTACCCAACATATTTGGCATACACTTTACCCTTTTGGGTTTTAGCTAATCTATAGTTGGCATCAAGGTTAGCATGCATGGATGCATAATCTTTACGAGCATAACCACTATAGTGAGTGAGTTCGATATTCTTTCCTCTTCCAAGGACCAACTTGGTCTTGGGATATTGTTCGGGTCTCCACTTGGTTCCATCGGAGTTGTAGCTTGGGATGAAGTCTAACCCTTCTTTCTTCGAGTTCATCAATTGCTTGCTAAGAAGCTCTCTTAGAGAGTCACTTCCTTTGCAGCACTTGAAGAAGCCAACTTCAAAGAGGGTCTTCATCCTAGCATTCTCATTCATAATGGCTATGGTCTCCTTAGATGGAGTGTTAGGGGAACAAGAGATCATAATAGCATTTGAAGATGAAGAATTTGAATGCACATTGCTAGATAATGTAGATGGTGGCATGGCATTGGATGATGCAATACATTTCAAGCAAGGAGGATTGAAACCTTTTTGATTCTCACTAATTTGCTTGGCGATAAGAGAATCATTTTTAAACCTAAATTTATCATGAACCACTTTTAGAGACTCAAGGTCTTGCTCCTTATCAAGGAACTCAAGACCAAGCTTTTTATGGTCTTTGACTAGTGATCATGAGCCTTAGTGAGATCAAGGTGTTTTGACTTGAGTTTATTCAACTCACGAGTCAATTCCTTGTTTTTCTCCATCTCATCGACAAGCAAACTTTCTTGATCCTCAAGAATAATATCTTGCTCCATAAGAGTTTTAACTAGTTTTCTATAACTAGGTTTTATGTTCTCTAGCTCATCACTCATAAGGTCATCATCACTATCATCATAGGTAGGAGATTTTAAAGTTATCTTGGACCCCTTAGCCATAAGGCATGTGGGAGACTCATTGTCGCTTGGCATGTTGAAGATTGACCTTGCCTTTGTCGGTGCAGCATAAGCGAGTCCCGTCATTCTAGTTTCGGAGTCTGAGGAAGAAGATTTGGAGTTTGAGGAATCACTAGCGTTTAAATCCCACTCCTTGCCGAGGTAGGTTTTAGCCTTGTACTTGTTCTTCTTGTAATGGTTGGGCTTGGAGTGATGCTCCTTCTTGTAAGACTTCTCCTTCTTGTCATCCTTGTCTCCTTTGTGACCTCTCTTCTCTTCTCTTTCTTGAGGAGCGGGCAATTGGCGATGAAGTGGCCGGGCTCCCTGCACCTGTAGCAATTTCTCTTCTTGGGGTCTCTTGAGGAAGAGCTTCCCTTTGTCCTCAACTCATACTTCTTAAATCTGCCAACCTTTTGGAACTTGTTGAAACTTCTGACCAAAAGGGCCATGTCCTTCCCAAGAGAGTCCCTGTCATCAGCTTCATCACTGGATTCTTCTTGTTCTTCATCAGATGAGGAATCTGCTTTCCTGGCCTTCAATGCAATGCTTCTTCGAGGGCCTGATCTTGTGGAGTGGAGTTCTTTCTTTTCTTCAATGATCATCTCATGAGCATTGAATCTTCCAAGGGCTTGAGATGGAGTCAATGACTTGAAGTCAGACCTTTCTTGGATGAGTGTACACAGCGTGTTATACTTCTCGTCAAGAGACATGAGGGGCTTCTTGACAATGACGGTGTCGGTGATGTCTGTGGCACCTAGTCCTCG
Source organism: Stipa capillata (assembly GCA_019208055.1). Lineage (NCBI taxonomy): Eukaryota > Viridiplantae > Streptophyta > Magnoliopsida > Poales > Poaceae > Stipa > Stipa capillata. Next base: position 26,732 of record JAGXJF010001204.1, on the reverse strand, counting down.
AAGTTCATTTGTGATGGTGGTGAGTCTTGAATAGATGCTTCGAACTCACTCTTAATCTAAACTCAGTTGAATTGACTTCGAAGAACGTTGGTTCTGGAGTCCTTGACTGACTCAATCCCTTTGTACACTTGTTCAAGTGTGTCCCAGATCTTCTTGGCGCTTCGGAGTGTGTTGATTCTTCTAAACTCATCATCATTGAGAGCACGGAAGAGGATATTACAAGCTTGAGCATTCAGTTTCTTGTTCCTCTTGTCACTTTCAGTCAGGTCAGCTTCATTTAGGACAACAACTCCTTGTTTGATCACTCTCCAGATCTCGAAGTCAATGGTTTCAAGATGCATGCTCATCTTGTGCTTCCAACCTGCATAGTTAGTACCATCGAAGATAGGTCTATGCGAAGAACTTCTATAGTTCCTGGAAGTCGACATACCTTTCTCTCTTGGTGGTTAAACCAAATCAATAGCAAAGAGGAGACCTTGCTCTAATACCAATTGAAAGATCGAGGTCTATTGACTAGAGGTGGGGTGAATATGAGATTATTAAATTTTAACCAAATTTATTGTTTAGCATGCAAGAGTAAAGCAATTTAAAGATGAAGTAACAACTACCAAAATAGATCTAGCTCAGATAAAGAATAAGACTTAGGTAAAGAGTTAGAGAGAAGACTCAAGATTTATTCCCAAGTTCAAGTTGTTGACAACAACTCTACGTCTGTGTTCGGAGAGGCTTGAGCACTTAGCTCCGAAGTCACTTAGACTTCACCTTCTTCTCCTTGAGCCAAGTTCTAAGCTCAATCACTCGTGGTGGATCTTGAGGTGATCCCCGAACCTTCACAAACTTGTTGGAGGTGGATCCACAAATTAGAGCTCTCAACGACGCCTAGTCAGTTAGGAGATGCCAAATCTCCAAGAGTAATAGGTCAAGATTACTAAGCTCGAAGAAGCTCTTGCTTGAATGCTCAATCAAGTCTCAAATCTCTCAGATCTTTCCTCTCTCAAAGTAGATCTCAAAGAGCAAGAGGAAAGGGGAACGCATAGGTGAGAGAATGAGTATTTTGCACAGAGTGTCCTCCCGAGCCCGCAGGGGGTCGGGGGCTATAAATAGGCACAGCTCAGAAAAGAGTCGTTGGAAGAAAAGATTCTTCCTCGGAACAACCGGAACACGAACTCGGAAGCACCAAGTTTCAAACAACGGTCATATTCTGAGGAACTCAGATGCACACAGCGAAAGTCTTCAACTCAAAGTTGGTAGTTCCGAAAGGAATACGGTCACACTGGGAATGAAGATTCTACTCCACAGAGTCACATCAGAAGCAATTCCCGGTAGTGCCGACTTTGAAGAACGGTTAAACCGAGATTTGAAGAAATGACCCGTTCTTCTCTCATAAGAGGAAACACGGTCAAACCGGAAACCAACTTGGTAACACAGCATTCACAAAAAGACCTAAGTCCAGAAGAGATTCTCGGTACAACCGGAAACGAAACCGGTAGAACCGAAGACAACACAAATGAGACTTAGTCTAAGACAACAACGGAAGCATATCCCGGAAGCACCGGTCTTCAAGAACGGACATACCGGTTTCCGAAACATGAAACTAGGGCAAACCCTAAGCGGCAGGGTTCCCTAACTCTCTGACACAGAGGCCATTCTCAGCAGCACTGGGCTTGAAGACCGGTCATGCCGTAATTGAAGCTCTTCGAGGCTTGAGACGAATAAGTCAGCAAACCTCGCAACAGAGGCCAATCTCGGTACATCCGGTTCTTCAAAACCAGTATCACCGAGAATCACTGTCTGTGTCTTAAGAGATTTTCAAAGAAGTCTTTTGAGAATTTGACTGAGCACACATGAAAATTCTTCCTATAGCTTAGATATCTTACTCCTCTTAATAGTGCGGCTTGTCATATAGACTCAAATGATCTTTTGATCATGTTAAACACTAGAAAATCATCACTAATCTTCTAGGTCCAAGCCTTCCTTCATCATTAACTTTTTAGGGGTCGACATTTACTGGTTAAACCAATTACTTCAGGGACTATACACCTGTATACACTCAGTAAACCATTAGTCCCTTAATCGTTTGTCGTTAATCATCAAAACCCACTAGGGGGCACTAGATGCACTTTCAAGTGTGGAAGCTCATAGCGGCTTCGAAGATTCAAGACACTAAGGTTTGTCCATCTTACTACTACTTTATATATTCATATCTTAGATATATCCATGAATTTAATCTTACTTTATATAGGCCATGGTTAATATTAAACCAAAGATAATGACTCGGGCCAAACTCATAGATATTAGGGGGGAGTTTGTGTTATTCTTTATGTAGCAAGTACTCAATGTCAAGGGTGATTTTACCATCAACCCTAATTGGCTTGAACTGATATGAGTACTTTGTGATGTGGAAATAAAATTTATTTGTTCTTCATGTATGTGGATATGTCGTTGAAAATATTAATGTGTTCTTTCTATGCATTGTAATTTCTTCGTATGCTATGAATGTCAAAGTGTTTGTTGCCATGAATGTGCATTTGTACATCTGAATGAATCTAGTGAATTTTTCTTTTTCAGGGCAGAGAAAAATAAATATGTAAACTGCTGCCATAGGTGCTATCCTAGACGATTCAGCAGAAAAAACCGTCTGGGAAATGAACTATCCCAGATGGTTCAGAGGTGTGAACCGTTTGGGATGTGATGAAATCCCTAACGATTGGTTGAAGTAAACCGTCTTGGATAATGTGAGAACCCTACTGTTAGGTCTAGTCGTAAGAGGCGTGAGGTAGATGTAAGTCAACTCGCATTGTTGAGTGACACGATTCTACCGAGTTGCGTCGTAAGATAGATAAGAGGGGGGAAATTGTATCGCGCATTCATCGCATACGTATCATACATCGTATTTGCTCACACATGCTCAAATACGTAGTTGAAGTAAGAACTTTATTTATTTCATAATATGAGTAAAAATGTATAATATGAGAATACAAGTGTAAATGAAAAGTAATAATCACAAATGTGGATTACATCATTGTTACAAGATAAATAAAGAGGAAAGAAAATTTCATAAGTGAAATTCTACCTATACATCAATTCTATACCTAATCTTCACGTGTCAAATGTCGAGTTGTAGAAGAGCACCGAAGATCAGAGGGAGGTAGCCTTCGAAAATATTTGCGATGTCCGAGGCCTTCGAGTATATAAACTCGGGACCGTTAGGATCTCGCAGATTTCTGTAGGAGGCAAAAAGGTTTTGAAAACATTGTTTTAAAATATATGGTTCACTGGCACATTTTCGCCTAAACCCACAGGGTTAGTTGTGGGGGCAAAAGAATACCGAGGTGGAACCTAGATAATTTTTAGTTTTAAAAATAGTTTTAGAAAACGTTTTGTTTTTCAAAAACGTCCAAGGGCCACTTGGCTAAGACCCTTATCGGACAAATCTAATATATTGATATATAGGGAGAAAAGAGATGAGAGGTAATAAAAATAATTTTATTTCACCTACACTAATGATATATAGGGAGAAAAGAGATGAGAGGTAATAAAAATAATTTTATTTCACCTACACTAATTGACTCCATGAATTTTTTTGAAAAGAAATTATTTTACAAAGAAAAATGTTGTGATAAGGAAACCATCCATTCATAATTATCCAACAACCCATCATATCGACCAAGGTCATATATTGTTGAGCCATAAGGTATCAATCCATCGAATGTTTTAGCCAACAGCCCACCAATGTTGACTGAGGTCAACAAGCTTAGCTTGGAAGGCACCCAAGGGAGTAAGGATGGCAGTAGTTATCTGGTGAAGGATACTAGAAAAATCAGTCAAGCCATATCCAATGCAGCCAGCCAAAGAAAGTATTAGTAGCATCCAATCAAGAGGCAGCAGGAGGTGGCAATGCCACTACAAAGATCTCATAAAACTTTATAGGGAGCTGTAGAAGCAACCATATAAGTAGGCTATCATAGCTGACACTCGGACATGCCAGGCGCTATTTTGGATTCACTCGAAATTCATGATATGCCTCCCGGAAGGCCACTAGCCGACTTCCCCAGCCGGAAAGGGCGGGTATCACCGAATTCCTAGCGCTTAGCACAAATCTAACCTTTTTTAAGGTATCATAGGAGTTCACCCGAAGCTCTATCATATCTATTCTTAGTTTGAGATCTCTTAATTCTTCTTTGAGCATATTTTGTTCTTTGAAGAGGTCATTCAAATCCAATTGTTTATTTTTCTTTTTGTAAACTTGGACCCTATTGAAGACTTCGTCTATTGACAATATTTTTTATTTTGAATATCCTTTACTACTTTATCTTTATTAGTTTTTATTCTTGATAAGAACTTTTCTAGGATGACTTCCTTCTCTATTGGGTCACGAACCGTGTCAAAGGTGTCTAGAACGAATTGTTCTAAGTCTGTAAGGACCAGGAGGTTCTCATCAGAGTCTTCTTCAGAGGGATTTTGCTCATAACAAGAACACTTACTATTTTTACAACAGTTAATATCTGAATAGCTTTGGCTCTCTGAACTAGACTCGTCATTATCAATGTGGTTCAGAATTTCTCACAATCTACCTTTTATGTCTTCATTGTCTGATTCTAGTAGGGCTTGAATTTCTTTTTTAACTTTAGACTTTAAGCATCTACTAGCTATGTGACCTTCAACACCACATTTGTAACACACGGGTTTCTTTGTATTATTTCTATAGAGTTTGGTATTACTCTCTTTATGACAAAAGGGCTTTGGTTTCCTTCTTTTGGTGGGAAAATTTTCTTTCTTATGACTGCCAGAATATTTTTTGATATGTTTGGGAGGCTTTCTCTTAGCTCTAGAATCATAGGGGTCTTGGAAACCAAACTGATAACAGAAGTCTCCCATTTCACGTTTCCCAATAATTTTTTGTTTCTTGAGCTGATCCTTAATTTTAAGATAATTACACAATTCAGCTCCTATCAGTTGTATTTTTTGGGTAATCTTTCCTATGTCTAGGCATTGATAGTTTATATTCCCTCCTCCTTCCTTTCTCAAGGAGTTCCTAACCTTTTCAGTAAATAAAGGAGGTAAACCAGATATATATTTTTCTTTCCAAAAATCTTGATTAGGATCAGGATCAGGTAGGGTATATAATTTGGATAAGAATGTGTCTTTATACCATCTAAAGTCTGACATGGTTTTGCATCTAAGGTTTATCAATTGCTCTCTATTTTTTTCATAAATATCTTGATAATTTCCAGCAAAATGATAAACTATATTGTAAAGTAAAGTGGTCATGGCATCTGAAATATTACCTTTAGGGTTTCCTTCTTCATCATAGGCAACAATGGGGATTCTATTACCATCCAGTTTTACTGCGTTTATAATAGTTTCTCTTTGCTCTTCTTCTAAATAGTGATCCCACCAACCTCTCAGTTGACCAGAGAACCTGACAATGATCATTGAGGCCGCTTCTTTTTCTTTATTACCACTTGCAATGCAAGCATTGGCATACATGATCATTTGGTGGCATAGTGTGAAGATTTGATATTCTGTAAACCCATCCAAATTCCACTCTATAATTTCTTTCCCATTAAAGTATGCCATATTAGTTATTTGTGAGGTTTCTTCAAATTGTAAATCTACATACGTTGGTCTAGGATAATAATTTCTAGTTCTTGATGTTAGAGTAGCAGGTTTAAATATTTTATTGATCATATCACTATTTTCTCCGTCAGAAATTTGATTGATATTTTTGTTAACCTTTAAACTACTCAGTTTATTTGCTATTTCATTGACTAACTCTTCAGATAGGGCCGAACCCATAGCCTTTTGTTTTCCAAGTTTTATGTTGGAATTTAGCATATGAGGAACAAATAACGGAGTAACTTGCTGAGAGCTAGATGAGTCATGTTGGGAGTTTGGAGGATAGTTTATCTTTACTTCACCTTTTCTTGGCTTGTTTCCCTCCAAGAGGATATTCTCAATACGATCGGTCTGCTGCCCAGGAGCATGTAAGGAAATGTTTGCAAAGTTTTTAAAAGTGCATCCAGTCCCAAGGAGAGTGGAAGGATGAATATCTAGCCCCAAGGTTTGGTTTTGATGGTTAATGGCAACCCTCACCTGTATCTAACGTTTACAATGAGTGTGAACAGGAGTTTAGATGAACAGGTGATTGATCAAGACAACATCTGAGTGATGATGAGGCCTAAAAAGAGCAAGGAACCGTGAAGGTCAGAAGGGCTAGCTGAGCTAGTCTCCTGAGGCTCAGTTGCGAGGAAGCCGAGGCTGTGCTCGAGGGCAAGCGAGGTGATGGTGGCTTGATGGAGTTCAAGGACCATGACTGCAAGCTGGATAAGACCTGGAGGAGCTAGGAAGCTAGTGGATCTGCGTCAAGGGGTTCGCTGTGCGTCTTCAAGGGCTATCATCTTCAGTTGTTAGCTTGAAACCAGTGCCAAGATTCTGAGCGAGCTGGTCAGTGGCAGTGGTGAGTCCATTGTCCTCCTGAATCAGTTTTAAGGCTTGTAGTGAGCCGGCCTGTGTTGTGCTCAGGTGCTGCCTGAGGCAACCGAGTCCACCTGAGTTTGGCATCTGAGACTCAGGTGGGTAGCTCAGCCGTGGCTAGTAGGTTACCAAGTGTATGTTAGCTGAGTCTCAGATAGGTGTGTCTGGTGGCTCTTTGTCTGACGTGGCATGAGGGTAACGGCTAGCTACCAGGGACTCTATAAATAGGGAACCTGGGGAGGTTTCGACCTCAACCTTTACCTCTACCATAGTAAGCACCCTGCTGTTGCAAGAAAGAGCTCTTAGTCTCCGAGAGAGCGTTGCCTGCGTGCATCCACCGTGAGAGAGAGAGTTGCTTTACATCTTGAGTGCTTCAGAACTGAGTGTTCATGGTACTGGTTCCTCCAAGAGACTGAGAGAGCTCTTGGAGTTCGTCTGCTCCAAGACCGGAAAGTTGGAGTCGTTGGTGAGCAAGCCAAGTCTTGTGTGGCTGCCTCCAAGCGTTTGTGAAGGCGATTTGGGTCTGCCTGTCTTGCTGCGGTAAGATCAAAAGGATTCCACACAAGATAAGTGAACGAGGAAAAGAGCACGGTTCAGTGCCGGCTGTGAAAGCAGCTTCCTCAACGGAGACGTACCACTTTGCAAAAGTGGGAACTTCGGTAAAACAAACCTCTGTGTCTACTTGTTCATTTGTATGATTTGCTTTTACTTGTGCTGTTATATATAGTACACACTCTATTGCACTCAACTGAGTTTCCCACCTGAGACTCAGTTGACACTAATAGCAAGTTGTCTCCTTTACTATTCTGTCTATCTGTTGCACACAACTGAGTCACTCACCTGAGACTCAGTTGACACACAGTTGTCTCTGCTCTGCTCTGCTTGCTTTTACCTGAGTCATCTAACTGAGAGTCAGTTGCTTGCATCTTGGTAGGATTGGCCCATTTATTTAAGCAAAGCCCATTAGGTTTTAGATTTATAGAGCTGACCTATTCACCCCCCCTCTAGTCGACTCCTGAGATCCTTTCAAGTGGTATCAGAGCCTCGTTGCTCATATTGGCTTAACAGCCAGAGTTAAGGGATGTCGAACTACGAGGGTAGAGTTCCCATATTTGATGGCACTAACTATGCTTTTTGGAAGCGGAAGATGCAAATGCACCTTACTGCAATGGACCCAGATGTCTGGAAAATTGTCATGACAGGTCTCCAGGTAGAGAATGAGAGCACCCCTACTGATCAAGACAAGATCAACATCAAGAACAATGCTAGGGCTGCCAATGCTATCTATATGGGGCTGCAGGGAACATGATTTCAACCGTGTCAGCACCTTTGATGCAGCCCATGATATCTGGAACAACCCTTCAGGCCATTCATGAAGGCAGTGATACCTTGAAGAGGTCCAAGAAGGATGTGTTAGAGCATGATCTTGACAACTTCCACTATCAACCTGGAGAGGACATCAACTCCATCATCTTCACAAGGCTTACAATGATCACAAATCAACTGAAGGCCCTTGGATCAACCAGAGTTGAAGATGAAGATGTGATTAAGAAGTTTCTCTTTGTTCTTCCCAAGCCCTATCACACTCTGCGTCTGATGATGAAGGAGAAGGATGGCTTCGACAGGATGAAGCCCACTGATGTGCTTGGTAGGATGCTTACTCATGAGATGGAGCTGAATCACTCTAAGAAGCATGCTATCACTTCTGGCAAGAACAAGGATATAGCTCTCAACATAGTGGGCAGTCTCAAGGACTCCAGTGATGAAGAAGATTTGGATGAAGAGATGTCCACTGATGAAGAAACTGAACTTGCTATGCTCACTCGCAATTTCAGAAAGTTCTACAGAAGAAAGAAGTTCTCTGGTTCTGCTGATAATTCAAAGGGAAGAAGCAGCTCAACGACAAGAAGTGTTTTGAGTGTGGTGACTCAGGACATTTCATTGCTGATTGCCCCAGGAAGAGCAAGAAACCAGAAGAGGGCAAGTACAAGAAGAAGGAGGTCATTGTCAAGAAGAAATACAAGGAAGGGAAGCCACCTACCTTCAGAAAGAAGAAGACCTCTGCTGCCAGAGCATATGTTGGACAAGCTTGGGTCTCAGATGACTCAGAGTCTGAAGAAGAGTCAGAAGAAGAAACTGAGCTAGCTGGGTTAGCCATCTGTGTCTCAGATGGATCACTCAGTAGCCCAGCTGAGTCAGGCGATGGCTCAGTTAGGTCACTCAGTTGCGCACCTGAGTCAGACTCTCTCTTCGACAAGGACGCCGATCCTTCATCTGCTGAGACTCCAGCCCTATGTCTTATGGCTAAAGGCAACAAGGTATTAACTGAGGATGACTTCCCTGATTATGTTCAGCTAATGGACATTCTTGACAGGACAGAAAAGCTTCTTCGGAAAGAGAGAAAAGAAAACATCTCTCTCAGGGACAAACTAACTGATATGCAGGTGTCCCTTGATAATGCTCAAGATGCTAAAGCTGATCTTGATGAAGAAGTTTACTTGCTGCAGGTGGCTCATGATAAGCTCAAGTTATCACATGAGCTTCTAACTTCTGAGCATGATAAGCTTAAGGAAATCCATTCAGCTTGCTCTATTGTTATTCCTGATGCTAATCCCCCTAATGTTGTAGAAACTTGCTTAAACTGTGCATCTCGCATCAATGTTATTACTTCTAGTACAGTTATTGCTGATGATTCACCTAGTGGATCAAGTACTTCAACTGCTACTAACTCTGTTGATGCAGCAAAGTTTAATGAGCTTAAGGAAGAGCATGAGGAGCTGAAAAGGCTCATGAGAATAGGCTTATGCAGTGCTAATATAGGCATGCAAAACTTTGCTAGACTCCAGTCCACCTTAGTTCTCAAGAACAATGGTAAAAGGGGACTTGGTTTCACTCCTGTGCTTGGCAAAGATAGATTATCATATATTCCCCCTTGCTGCTAACAAGAAATCCTTGAAGAACAACTTTGTTCCTCAAATGGGAAAATATGATACTAACTCTCTTGCAGGAAATCACCAGAAAACAGGTGGTTATATGAGAATTCCCTCAATCCCCAGCTATGTGCTTAAAACTGGGAAGAATGGTAAGCTTGAGGCAAAGTATGTTGGGCCTTGGAGTGAATACAAAAGAGTACCGAGTATTTGGGTACCAAAATCTGTAGTCACCTGTGTCTCAGGTGGCTCACTCAGGTGCACTGAAAATGTGCTAACCCTTCCATCTGAGCTTGCAGGAGATAAGAATCTGAGAAAGATTCAGAGGTTCACTAAGCTTTCTAAAGCTATAGCTGCTAAGAACCCATCTGTTAAGCTTATTCCTGCTATTGATGCTTATAGTAAGAGAGCTGCCAACTTGGGAACCAAAGCTGTTTGGGTTCCTAAGTCTCAGAACTAATCATGCAGGGCTCTGCCTCCAGTGGAACTAAATGGGTCATGGACAGTGGCTGTACACAACACATGACTGGAGGCAAAGAGGAGTTCACTGAGATAAGAAAAGACAACCTCCCTTGCAAGTATGTCAACTATGCTGATGATTCAAAAGGCAAGGTATTAGGTTGTGGTAAAATTGCTATCTCTCAGGAACACTCTCTTACTAAAGTAATGCTTGTTGAGTCTATTTCATATAACCTCTTATCTGTTTCTCAATTATGTGATGCTGGTATGAAAGTCACATTTTATCCTAAAGAGGTTTATGTTCAGAAACTAACAGATGACTTACAAGTTTTCAAAGGCTATCGAGTAGATAAGCTATATCTTGTAGATTTTCAGGATCAGGAAGCAGCTATGCCATGCTGCTGATGGTTAAAGCTCAGTTAGGCTGGCTGTGGCACAGGCGGCTAGGTCATGTAGGGATGAGGCTGCTGAATAAACTAAGTAAAGAAGAACATGTCCTAGGCTTCAGAACTGAGTGTTTATGGTACTGGTTCCTCCAAGAGACCGAGAGAGCTCTTGGAGTTCGTCTGCTCCAAGACCGGGAAGTTGGAGTCGTTGGTGAGCAAGCCAAGTCTTGTGTGGCTGCCTCCAAGTGTTTGTGAAGGCGATTTGGGTCTGCCTGTCTTGCTGCGGTAAGATCAAAAGGATTCCACACAAGATAAGTGAACGAGAAAAGAGCACGGTTCAGTGCCGGCTGTGAAAGCAGCTTCCTCAACGGAGACGTACCACTTTGCAAAAAGTGGGAACTTCAGTAAAACAAACCTCTATGTCTACTTGTTCATTTGTATGGTTTGCTTTTACTTGTGCTGTTATATATAGTACACACTCTATTGCACTCAACTGAGTTTCCCACCTGAGACTCAGTTGACACTAATAGCAAGTTGTCTCCTTTACTATTCTGTCTATTTGTTGCACACAACTGAGTCACGCACCTGAGACTCAGTTGACACACAGTTGTCTCTGCTCTGCTCTGCTTGCTTTTACCTGAGTCATCTAGCTGAGAGTCAGTTGCTTGCATCTTGGTAGGATTGGCCCATTTATTTAAAGCAAAGCCCATAGGTTTTAGATTTATAGAGCCGACCTATTCACCCCCCCTCTAGTCGACTCCTGAGATCCTTTCAGTTTTGTTGTTCTACTAGGTGGCCTACATGTTCCACCATTATAGGCTCATGAGTGCTCCTAGCAATGCTTTTGAGTGGACTAGCTTTAATATTAGCTTTTATCATTGATTCTGATTCACTATTGATCTCTGCGTTAGATTCATAGTCATTTTTAGCTGCAAGTTCATTTTAGGTTCTGATTTCATGCTGACCATTATCTTCAAGCTTAGGCTAGATTTCTGGCCTAAAGAATTCCTCAAAATGCCTAATTTGGCTATTTTCATACCAATCAAAAAAGAAGATATTTTCCTTTGTTGCTTCATTTCATTGTACCAAACTTCCCTAATTTTCATCCTAAAAGGACGGTCTAGTTTTAAATAGTTTTCTACCTTAGCTTTATTTTTAGGAAGCGCAACTTCGAGCCTAAGAAGTTCTTTGTTAATTTCAAATTCAGGTTCCTGAATGGCAACAACAAATTTGTTTTCAAAATCAGAATCATATTCGAAATCATAGTCATAATTATAACTATAGGGATAGTCATTATCACTCTCGTAATCAGAATCAGTTTCATAATAGTCATCTTCTAGTTCAATGACATTAAGGTCAAAATCTGAAATTGAGGGTTCATACGAATTATCTTCATAGGTCGCATAGATGATATTTTGTGGTTTATCTCAAGGTCTGCTATCACACTAACAGATGGCCTAGACTGGATGAAAATCTTTCTCTTCGAGGAGAATGTTACTTCAACATCCCCTTCTGGTGTTTCAGCCATGGACTCAACCTCGGTTTGTTGTGTGGCCTTTGGCTCAACAGCTTGGAAGAGCGTCCACTCCTCAGGAAGTATTATCTCATCCCATTTTAAGGTTCTAGGAGTTAAGACATGATTTCTAGGGTTGGCTTGGAGAAAGGTGGTTAAACCTTTTGGTGTATTTTGTTTTGCACAAGGGGCTAGTGTTGTCATGGCTTTGTAATAGATCCTATATGTTACAGAAATGTTCTCGCTTCCTAGTTGAAGATCATAGCCAGACGTTTGCAAGTTTAAGGTCAAGACCCTGTGGATGTTCGTGTCTGAAAGAGATACTGAGAAATCTAGGAAAGTGTTAAAGAACACTGGACCGTTACTAAGACTAGCTTTAACCATTCCTAGTAAAGAATCTTTAAATCTTTTATTTCTACAATCCCTTAGATAAGCCAATACAGATACATGTAAGCCTTTCCTTGTTAAGGACTGAATAGCAAGTTGGACCAAACCAAAGTGTAAATAGTGATACTAGGGCTTTCGTTTTATCATATCAATTTCTTTTTCAGAAAGAAGATGTAAAGTCTCTTGCAAAGAACTAACAGCAAGAGTTTTCTCAATAGTTTTTATAAAGTAGTCAGAACGTAGGAAAAATGTGCCGACATGATATATATCCTTAATATTTACTTTAGGTACCTTCCAATTTGCAATACTTCGAAGCATATAGATGAAGCATTTTTAACAGACATTGTTTTAACAGACCTATCGTTACTGCAGGAGGCTACAGCACAATCAGTTACACCTAGAGACCTGACTAACCAAGACATCTTATACGAATAAAGGAGTAAGGAATAGGTAGTTTCCAGACAACGGCAGGGCAAATCCCACAATTAAGATCGACCTATAGGAAAGTTGGTTTCCAGACAACGGCAGGGCAAATCCCACAATTAAGATCAACCTTCACCTCATAAACAAGTCCCCAGACAACGATTTTTGCCAGACAAATGCCACTCCTAGGCTAACAACGGCCACGCGTCTTCGGGGTACACGCTCTAGAGGATCGAGGATCTCCGCGACTCGGCTTACCAACAATACCTGAGGGATCTCGTCACAGGTTAGCCGAGGCCAAACATAGCATCTGTTCTTACCAAAGTTCCTATCTTTCTTTAATGCTAGACCTCGTCATAACTTAGCAAAGAATCAAGAAATGGTATCTGTTCTTACCAGTTAGTAAAGCATACCAAATCATACAAGTATATCATTTAAAATTCTTTCTACCAACTAATAAGTAATTAATTGCAGTATACGAATTAGAAATTAAATCGGCCAATATGTAAACATCCTAATATGCTTAGCTGAGGCCAAGTATAGTATCTGTTCTAAGAATTTCTGAACAGATCAAAAGGTGAAAGCACATGGGCTAGAGGTAATTAACTAGGTAGTGAAGTAAATCTGAATTAAGTATAGCATCTTAAATTACTGAATTAGAACAAAGTGTAATAATGTCAGAGTAGAGATACATCAAGTTAGTGTCAGCATACTCATGTCACCAACTTAACAATTTCAGTGCTTTAAATAACACTATAAGCATATCATCTGAACATATTACTTACCAGTAATCCATGAACAAGAGATAGCAAGAAATCAGTTGAAGCCCAGTACATAGATCTAAAATATGCTTAATCACTATAGATGTTTAACACCAACATCAGATAATTAAAACCAAAAGCAATGTTTATTCTCAAGCAAGGTAGCATCTGTTTGTATCAATCCAAAATATACATAATGCTTCCAATAGTGGGTATCATTATTAGTTATCAAAGTTTTAGACTTAGCTTGTGTTCTGCTAGGACTGATACTAAAGACAGCAGTTCTAAAGTTTTAACCAAACATCATCTTTAAATATTTACCAGAGCACATATATATCAGTAGCTTTACCAATAGGAAGAATAAATAAATATGTGTATAGCAGTCTGAGGTAACACAAGAGACCAATCCGAGCATGGTAGTGCATCAAATCGAGCGATAGCAAATTAGCCTCTGTTTGTTTAATCTCAAGAAACTAATATGCATGATCATTTAAACACATAGTAGTAATTCTAGAAGGTAGTACATATAGCAGCAAAAATTTAAGTTAGCACGAATGCTCAGATTTAACAAACATCAGAATATATCGTTTAAGTATAATCAATCACACTAGAAACCGACACCAATTCTTACCGCTTAGACAATCAAACATATAGGTACATGGTGATAATGCGGCAAAGGAATTCAAGAACTTCAGTAACACAAACAGCTAGTGTAGACATATACATCTAGTGACCCATGGAAATAATCAAAGTGATTGCAGACGAATCCCAACCGAACCAGTCATGATGAGTCAGAGCAAGCTAGATGTGGGAAAGGAGGTAAGGGGAAGGGAGGCTTACCTGAGAATGTGGGTGCATCACCATGGTTACGGTGGTGGTGAAACCCACCACCGTCCACTGGTGATGACCTGGGCATGGAGCAAAACCACGAGCGAAGGCGCGGAATGAGGAGGCATCCCCGGCGGGAGGCGACAGCAACGGGCACCCTTGGCCATGGTGGCGAAGACCTCGGGCCTAGGGCTAGGGCACGGAGAGAGGAGAAGGGGAACCGGAGAAACTGACCTGGGGTACGGGCATCAGCATTAACTCAAGAAGGAGAAGTACAGAAGAAAAGGGAGGCGATGGTTGGAGCGGCCGACGAGGCGTTGAACCCTAGGGTTCGTAGGCGACGTTGGCAGATTGAAGGGGAAATGGCGCTGAGACGGTGGCACACCGAGTGGGCTCGGGAGGGGCCAAGCAGGGCGACAGAGGAGCACCGGACCGAGGAGGCGAGCCTTGCCGGCGGCGCAGGTGTGCTCGGGGCAGAGAGCCGAGCGGGCGCAGCACGGAGAGAGGAGAACGGGGACTAGGACAACGACATGGGAGAGAGAACAGGAGGCGTGGCAACGCCACCGGCAGCACCGACCCGAGGAGGAGGTGAGGGGATTGGCGGCGGCATGTGCGAGGAAGGAGAGAAAAAGGAACCAGGTGCGGGTGTGGAGAAAAGAAGAAAAAATATATAAAAAAAGGGAGAGCGAGAGAGGCCAGAGTGGGCTTAAAGCCCGTTAAGGGAAGTCAGCCAGGCCGAAATTCAATTTGTTTTCTTTACAAAGCAGAAAATAAACATTTTTATTTTAAAAGAGAGAAAGCGATTAAAAAATAATAAATAAATAGATGGATATAAAATTGTAGTTATTTATCTTGGATCTCTCTTTTTCTTTAAAATGGAAGATGAAAACTTAGTTCCATAAATTGATTTCCTTTTTCTTTCCTTAAAAAGAGAAATAAGAACTAAAAGCGTAAAGTATAATTAAGGGATAACTTAACTTTGAAGATGTTGGCTCAAATTAAAACATTATGCCTTTTCTCTAAAAAGGAGAAACAAATTAAATAAAAAGTTGATCTACAAGGATTGAATGGACTTTAGGTTAATCCTTAGAATAAACTAAAAAGGTGATAAATCAAAATATTGAGTCTCAATTAAAGTAGATCAAAGTTAACTAGTTAATTATTGCATGTAGTATTTCATGCGAATCCTAAAAATATTAGAGCTTGTTTTTACACATAAATAATTGATACCTATAAAATGTTCAAGAAAAGTATGAATAGAAATTCTTGCATTTTGAAATACATTATCATGTATGCCTAATCATGACATTGCATTCATATTGGAATTTCTGGAATAAGTCCTTATCGGACTTTACTGTGTTCTTTGCCAGAAGCCGGAGTTCCACAAGTAAACCCTTCGAACTCCATTTCCAATTCGATACTAGGCAAGTCCAATTTATTGTTCATATCTATTGAGAATGATTTACAAAACTTTCCTTCTTATCTATAACATGCATAAAAGGAAAATCTATTTTCTAAAGTGAATCAATTGTTGAATCTTTGATCGCCGGTTTTGGGCGTGATCATGGTGGGTGGTGAAACCTTGGAAGGGTGCCGATGGCACATTGGAAGGCACGTTTCATCACATGGGTTTGTTCATATAAGGTTAATGTAAACAATGATCAATTGTGTTCAAGGGCCGTTGCAATCACGCATACCACATGCCTTGTATGGGCGAGGCTGAGCTAAAGTACCTTTGCCATAGGTCATACTCCCCCGGAAAGGGAAGACCTCAATAGTTGGATCTGTAGTATCAACTGTTGGGAATGTGGCATTCACTACTACAGAATCGATTTGTACAGACGGTTCGGAAACACCGGGCGGGACGGTTTTTCGAACCGTCTGGACGAAACAGTCAGTACAAATCAGGTTTGTACAGATGGTTATTGAACCGTCTGTACAAATAATTAGTACAGATGGATCCACACACGAACCGTCTGTGATATTCTCTGGTACAATACCTCCAAAGCATTTGTACAAACGGTTCCATCCACAAAACCGTCTGCCCAAATGCATTGAACAGTACCTCAAAAGCATTTGTACAGACGGTTCCATACCCAGAACCGTCTGAATAAATAATTTGTACAGACGGTTCTACCCCTGGAACCATCTGTACTACTGCTGTGGCAGGAAAACAATGCTGCCGCGGTAGCAGTGCGGTTGTACAGACGGTGCTGCCGCCTGCTGCCACGGCAGCAGAAACAGACGTTTCGGCTGCCGCAGCAGCCGTGCGACAAGGCGGCGTTGCTGCCACCTACTGCCGCGGCAGTGGAAATGGCTGATTCCGCTGCCGCGGTAGCAGTGCGGCAGGGCGACGGTGCTACCGCCTGCTGCCACGGCAGCGGAAACAGAGGTTTCTGCTGCCACAGCAGCAGTGCGGCAGGGCGACGATGTTGCCGCCTGCTGCCACGACAGCCGTGCGGCAAGGCGACGTTGCTGCCGCACTGCTGCCGCGGCAGCGGCAACTACCATTTCTGCTGTCGCAGCAGCCGTGCGGCAGGGTAACGATGCCCGGTGCGGCCGCGGTCCTGGCGCGGCAGTGAAAACGCTAGAAACAAAGTGATCAATCACATGCATAGCATGCACAGACACACAATGTACTCATTGATCTTAGACATAGCATTCAGAAGCAAACATGAAACGTCATTCTCAACAACAGTCATTCACATGCATTGTTAGGGAAAAAAACTCTCAAGTCATTGAGGAGGAACATTTTGAGGACAATGGAATTCTCTGGTTTTCTTCAACACCTCTCTAAGTATGAAAGCTATTAACTGTTTTTGAACAAACCGGACGCCCTCAGTGTCGAGCTCATCTGTAGGGAACTTAAAACTCTGCAAAAGAAAATTAAATAGCTAGGTTAGGCACGACGTCCGAACGATGAAAAATGGAACTACATAGTGTAATGACACTAACCTCCACATCTACCAGACTAGAGCGAACAATCTGCATCATATATGTCGCGACATAGTATCCACAGAGATTGTTGCCCGGCGGCTGCTTGTGGCACTGTAGAAATCATGGTTACGTGCAAGGTAATTTAGTTTTACCGAATACATATTAGAACGTGCGAGGTGATTATTCTTGGGCGAGGGAGGAATTATTACCGGGAAATGAAATCAGTGGGTCGGTTCGGTTTGTGTTGTCATCACAGCCCCCCCCTTGGCAACATACTTCTTGAACGCCCCGTTGAGCACCGTCGTCAAATCTGCGTACTTCTCTGGTGGGTAGTCCCTGGAGTCGAAGTACGTGGCATGTAGATGTTGTGGCTCGAGGCAGACGAGCATCCAGTGGAATTCATAGTTGTACGGTAGAAGAATGACGCGCTTAGTAGAGAGAAGGAGCATGACGTCCGAAATGTATTCCACGACCTCGTTCGGCTGGAATTGGACCATTGTGCATATGACCACTTGTGGATCGAGGAATCCGATATTAGGATTTTCTACCCTAGCCTCTTGAATCATATGTCTACACATAAAAGTAATGTCATTGAAAGAGCGTATCAATAAGTTAGGCAATTCATTTAGCTTAAACAGTGATTGAGAACACTTACAGTGTCCAGCATCTTAATAGGCTGACATCGAGGGCGTCATGATGGTAGAGGTCGGCTAAATCTGAGAAATCGATGGTAAAGGTTCCACCTGGATGGAGAAAATGTTGCCGCTTGTACATGGCGCTGATATTTTGAGGAAGCGTTGTCTCCTCGTTGGACCTCTTCATGTAAAATTCGTGCACAATCTGAGCTGCCCAACCAAGTCGTTCTAACGCCGCCCGTGTCACTAGCGGCTGCCTTTCCGTGTAGACTCTTATCTCGGGTTCTTCATCTACCTCTTTGCCCTTGGCCGACTTTGTGCTATTTCTGGTGGCCCTACGCTGAGCTTGAGGAGTCATTTTGGCAGCCTGTTGGCTAGATCTGCTAGATTGCTTAGATTGTGCTGAGGCGGATTTCATCTTCGGTGGAGGAGCACGGATTGAGAAATCTGGACCGTAACGTACCGGAGACAGGGGCCGTGCAGGAGGTGGAGGGGCAACCAGGAAAATGTACTTCTTCGGCCACTGGATGAACGTGTTGACGGCCTGCCCCAGTGTCATGACGTCGTCCTCCGGCGGTATAGGAAGTGTGAAGGAGGAGCAATTCGCATGCACCATGTCCACTGCCACCTTAGCGTTACCCGCCGCTAGTGGAACTCCGTGCACCGTCGAGTCTTCAACATATGGAAATGCTAACCCCGTGCCAGCCTCAAGCATGTCATTGGGGCCAAAATAGCTAGGCACGAGGAGCTTGCACTTAGTTACCACCACTATGTCGTCGACAGGGAATCTTTCACTGACGTCTTCACGTGGAATCGGCTCGACATGTAAGTCGTCGGCGCGGTCGTCATCCGGAACGTGGTCATGAGCAGATTGTTCATGGACGTCTTCGGCATTGTCGTTTTCCACGGATGCGCAGCTACTCCTGCGCCGAGCATGTGGGGATGAGCCTGCGGGGCTGCGTTCGGCCGCGACGGCTGCATTCTCCTGCCTTATCTGCCGTACCCGTTCTTCGACCCTTGCATCGATCCTCTGTTCTAGGCCTACTGATCAAGACAAGATATCTTCGACCCTTGCATTGATCCTCTGTCTAGGCCTGCATATTATTCTTCTTCCATCACTCTTTTTTCACCCGTTCACGCTCGGAGGCTAGCCTCTCGCATCTAGCTTTCGTTCATCCATCCGACATCCTGTAAACGAACCCGCATCGTCGGGGAATCCCAACTTCCAATGAACCGTCACCCCCACGCCACGCGTTCGACCTAGCGGTGCTCTTTGCTGTTTCCAGAGCCCGATGTTAGTTTATCATTTCCCTGGCTGATTGGAAATTTCCTGAGGCGGATTGTTCTGTACAGTCGCAATGATGTTTTCAGCCATTTGGTTGCTTTCGGGGCTTGGGTTAAGGCGACAGTGCCATCACTGAGATGTTGGCCTCCGCTCGATACCAGTTCCGGGGCCCGCCGCCTCTCTGGAATCTGGGAGAACGGTGTGTCGTGACTCTTCTGAGAACGCCCGTTCGTCCTCTTGTTCTCCATTCCAACTCTTTGCGTCGCATACCCACCGGTTCCGAGCCTGTGGGGGTGACGTTGGCATGCCTGGCGCAACCTGTGTGCCTGACTCCGCTCACAAATTCCTGCCAGAGAAAAAAAGGAAAAAACTGCACCTCCCACAAATTCCTTCCATTGATCCCTCCTAAGTACCCCGTAAGTGTTCGGGTCCTGCCTGTAGGGCATAAGATCGTTCTTCACGTACGTGTTGTTAAACTCGCTCTTGAAGGTCTTCCCGCCTTGCAGAACAGAGAAATCTTGGCTTGTTGGCGCCTGTCTTTCCACGAACCTTCTCGGTACCTCGAGAAGGCCGAATTGGTGCTTTGATGTGTTCCCACGGGACTCTTGCCTCGTTAGTCCACTGCGCACTGACGCATCTGTCATACGTTCTCCGGACCTTCGTCTCGCCAGTGAGCGCCTGCTCTATAAACGGAATGCCGCCTGAGCCTGCTGTAGGCAATGTGGCACGCCCCCATCATCACTGACATGAGTTATCGTTGTAGTGACCCGTGGCATGTTATTTTGGCCTCGAGCACCTTGCTTTCGCTTCTGCCACGCCGATTCTTTTCGGTTTGCATCATGTCAGACGTAGGCTTCTGAGTGTCTGCTGTTGTTCACGCAACGTTGAGGCTGGTTGAAGGAGACAAGTGCGCGCTCATCTTGTCGAGGAGAAGAGGCCAACCAGCCAGTTCAACGTCATCTTTCGGACGCCATCTTCAAAGGGACGAAAAACATTCATATATACAGTACAACCCACTAGCGACTAGCCTATCCATATATACATCAGAAGAACATTGTATCTTTCCTGTGAGAACAAATAAAAGAAAGACAATAGCATATATCTATAACGACAGACAGCATCCTTTTTACTGCTTAATATGCTTAACATTTTCATATAGACACATGAACTCTAGGAACACTTCATGTTAGAAGTTAGCGTAACATTTTCTGAATTGTATGCGGTGATCTCCTAATCCCATAAACCTCTTTTAGCCCCTACTCCTTGAGACATTCCTGCATATCATGTCTTCAGTAGAGTTCCTAGTGAAACGCAACATATTATACAAAATAACAAATGGCCAGGCTTCAAGACACTTTTAAATAAATGTCTCTGATGAATATCTTTTGACATTGGTCTATCCCAGGCCTGGATTATGATCATCGATGTACTGCAAGTTTCAATCTATTGTTTTTTAATATATAAGGAAACCCTTTGCACATCAGTTAGGAAGGGGTACGGGAAGATTAGACGTGCAACAATTTACCACCATCATTGATCCGGATTTTTATATATAATATATTATATTATATATATACTTGAGTAATAGAGGGTAGCATTTGCAAGTAGCAAGATCGTAAAGACCCACTGCGGTCGCAGCACATCGATTAACATTTCTCGGCACAGTTCATCGCAACTCTCAACATAGATGATTGGTAGACATTAAAATTAAACGCGACGATCGATTCTACCTTTGTTCCCCTGACTAGCTATTTGAAACAAGTGGAGGGGAAAAATATACTGTGGAATAACCACTGCGTCCATGAAGAAACAGTAACTTCCTGCAGTCTAACGATATTCGGGTTTAGTTCTAATTACAGCTTTCTTTCTCTCCCTATCGCCATTTCATATACGAATTGTTAATTGGAAGCTTAAGTATTGTCCTCACCTCGTACACGATCAATAAACATCAGTTATATATCTCTATGTTTAATACCAATATCTTATCCCTCTACCTTGCCTAATAACTTATGGATCTTGCAAGGACTTCGGGCTGGCGGCTGGCGGTTCGGGGCCAGAGTGCTTCGGGGCAAGCGGCCGCGTCAGGCATAGAGGTCTTCATACGCGGCGGTCGGCGGTCGTCGCAACGCTTCGGGTCGGTCGGCTGTCAGGGGCAGAGGGCTCGGGGAGGAGCGGATGCAGGATTAGGAGCGGGGAGGCCGGCGAGGCCGGGGAGGTAGAAGGCTGGTCGACGGCGGTGATGCTGCGGCGGTGGCGGCTTGGAGTTCGGAGGCGCGACAGACTAGGTTTAGCGAAAATTGAAACTGGCGGCGCTGGTTTTGGAAAGACGTAAGCCGCGACGGGATTTATTAGAGAAGGTATCTACGACGGTCCTAAAAAATGAACTGTCTGGACTATAGTGCAGACTTCATATCCCAGAACCGTCAGCAGCTACTACTTAAGTCATAGACGGTGTCCGGAGCACCGTGAACCGCCTGCACGGAGCATTCTTAGCCGACGGTTCTCACTATGGAGCAGCTCTGTACTAATATTGCAGGCGGGACTCTGGCTGACAGTTGTACAGACGGTTTCTCAATAAGGAGTCCGTCTGTTATTTATTAGTTAGGTGATAATTGATGATATGCCTCCAAAGTGGGGGTCGTGTTGACATTTGGCCCCCCCCCTGAGAATGACGTGTGGGTCCGGGCCCCGCGTCATTGACACACGGGGCAATCAATCAATTGGCACCCCAACTTTTGGGAAAAGATCAAATCCCACTCATTTTAGTGCGACGACAGGTTTTGTACTACAGCCGTTCTGCTACAGGATGTTGCCCGAGTTTTACCTACGTCCCGCTTGTTTCATGACTTTCATGTTATTGACTTTATTACTAGAAATGACTTAAACTTCTAAAAATTATAGAAAATCATATGAATTCCAATTGATTGAACTTTTTTGTAAATTCGATATTTAATCGTAACAATTTTTCATATGTATAACTGTTTATTCAGGTTACGTGTTATGGAAAAGTTTGAACAATGCCGTTAAACCCATAAACTTGGTAAAATTCATAACTAATGCAACAAACTCCACATTACAAGATTTTTTTGTTTTGTAATGTAGGGCTTCATACGTACTATCACACGTGTGTTAGGTCTCGCCATTCATATTACTGTAACTCAAAATTCTGTAAACCTGTTTATTGCATAATAGTTCATTCAGAAATACCCTGGTGGCGATACATAAACAATCATGAGGGGGGGTGGTGGGGCGGGGGGGGGGTGGGGGCGGTGGGGTGGGGGGGGGGGGGGGGGCAGGTGTACATTCATAGAAAATGAAACCTATTCCTCCTTTTTAACAGATCCAGCCTTTCTTGATGATTGTGGCACCGCAGATAGCAGTGGCCCCAATCGGTAGTTGTTCTTCGTTGAGCGCGTGCCGTCTCCAAGAGGGAACTCATCAAATTGATCTGTACTCTTCTTCGTCCACGACATTCTCCAACGTCGCGACAGATCCATCTTTTTCCCGTCTGCAGGACTACGTGAAGTTTCTGATTTGCCGGGTCTTTGGACTTAAAGGAGACCTGAACAACTGCTAGCGAGTACAAATGGTTCTCTTCTGTATGCGGCACGTTCGAGGTCCCTGTAGTCAATGCCGTACTTGTCGACCTTAACACTTGAAGCAGGCACCAACGGCACCGGAAGAGGGGGAATCTTTGAAACGTACATAGTCGAGTTCCGATCTCGCTCACTGTACCCAGTAGTACGCACACACGCCACGTTTGTCCGTGGAAGGCATCTATGCGGACACCGTTGTTTTGTGTGCGTGCTCATTCGTCATTACTGTGCTCTGGTATGAAAAAGTATAAAACCCCATCTTAACTGTCTTATGCTTTAAATTTCAGGAATTGTGGTGACTTGGCCACTCTAGCCAACCATGCCAATATTCTCCGTCTTGGGTGTTCTACTTAGTACTCTCGACCCCGCAACCAGTTGTTTTGTAGCTGCGGTTGTGCTGTCTGGTAAGAAGCCAAGCCTCCGTAGACGGCCCTGGATTCTCTCTAAGTAGCTCGTCTTGATGGCATGTTGATCATTCAGGGCTTACCTTCAGTCGTGTGTTGGCAAGTCACTGCGAAATTGCGGTCTTGAGATAACGACGCGTATTCAGGGATAAGTGTTCCGTCCTATGGTCCCTTTGGCCATCGGAGTCTCTCCCTCGTGGGCCCGAACGTAGGCACACTATTGGTTTGATGCTTGGTTCCGCTGTGTAATGCTGTACATAACGCGACCACGCTCTTTCGGTTGTGTAACCTTCGACGTGCTCGCCCTCTTGACAGATCTAGTCGTACGTACTGCTTTGAGAATTCCCATGTACCACTCAAACGGTACATCTGACGTAGAATACCGTTCCACAATCTTTATCTCTCGCCCGAGTGGACGGTAACATGGGACCATGATATCAAAAAACGACGAGGAAAGTACATCTCAAGATGACATAATGCTTCTTCACCAATCGCCTACAACACATCTAGTAGCTTCGGATCGATGACCTTCTGAATAATTGTGTTGAAGATTTTTGTAAACGACGCCTAATGATTGTGTACTCGGAGATAGCTCGGTCTAGATATTTCGGATTTAAAACAGGAAACGATCTGTGTGCATCAACACGGGTATGGCTAATCATGTGAGCTTCGATAACGCAACTAATTTTAAGATTTCATGCGAACAGTTTACGAGATGTTGGCGGAGTACAGACGGAACTTTCACACCTTGCAAGCACCAGCATAGTGCGGAACTCCTCTATCGGCTTTTTTTCAGGTTTATGAGGCAGGCCGGGATAGGAAGCACATTCGTTCTGCCTTGTGGGAGGGCTCAGGTGCCAACGGCGGGCCTGATCCTTCATGTCGACTAAGATCGAGTGCGTGCTTGGCGAGCCGTCCTTCGTCTTCGCCTGTAATATTAGTAAGAACCAATCAGGCTGTCACACATGCTTTGTCTTCTCTACGTGTGGCTAACGTCGAATGCACGTGGCGAACTTCAGGTGCTGGCCAATAGGATAACTCCGCAAATATTAATTGTTCTTTCTTCGTTCCACAGATATGCGGCTGGCCTTCACTTTTTTTACCGACCTCTATCTCCAAGGACAACAATCATATCCTTAACCTATTGTACACTACTTCTTGCCCGCCGTAATGCCTTGACTAAACTCTCGTCCCGTCGTCCTGTCAAATTTGTTTCCTTCATGATTGACGGTACGAGGGTGATTCCTCTATAAGGAACCTACGGTGGCATCATCAACACCGCTCTTACGGGAGTGGGCCAGCCACCTACCCTCGCGGTACCATCCAACGCACTGAGGGCAAGCCTTGTCTGGTTTCTTTACTCTGGCCCGGAAGTTACGTAGGGGCAGACAAGATCCATTCTACACTGGCAGAACAAACATGCGCGTGTATGGTAAGTTCTCTTGTGTTGTACGCATCCCATACCTGTACCCCTCATATCCACATGTTTTCAGGTCTTCTCACCAAAGGTCCGTGGTATACCTCAATATCATCCCAGGTTGCTTTTTGTCTCGAGCCCTTTGGATAGCCAGATGACATAGATGATGTACTGTCCGCTTCAACACTACAGCCCTAAGGTGGTAGGTTGTACTACTAGAGAGTAAACAATCTCTGGCGCAGTGCTTGTGCCGGCTGCTCATGTATGCCGAAAGGATTCATTATCCGTCCGTGCATCGAACGCGAACCTTATATTCCTCGGCAGATACCTTGCGCCGAAGTGGTTTCGAATACTCATGTCGATGTTTCTCCTCTGCGCTAAATCGTAGGGTGTCTTAGCTTTCCAGTCTTTGCTTAACGGTCCTATCCGGTGCCACACAACAATTTGGCCTCTTTTGGTTCGCAAACAAACGCTTCATACGCGGATTACGGGCTAGAATACCTAGCACCACTCTTATCGGGAATTCCCTTTCCTCAGCTCGCTGAAAGAAAAGATAGACTCGCCGTCGTCTGGTTGACTCTTACGGTTGTAACGGATGCTTTGCACACTGGACATGAGCGCAAATTCGATAAGTCATTACAGTACAATATACAGTCGTTCGAGACATGCATGTATCCTTTCTACTCTCCATCCCTAGTGACAGAACCCCTGCTTTGTGCTTCGGTATTTGTTTTTTGGGCAGCTCGTTACCATCCGGATCACTCCGGAGGGACCTAGGACGCCGTGAAACTCTTGTCTGACCACCATACTTGCTTTCAATTAAGCAGCTCGAAGCACGGATGACAGTTTTGTGTAGCTTATCGGCTTGCAACCCGGAAACAAAGGCTTATGTTCTGGAGACTCCATCAAGTACATGAACGTGTTTAAGTCTCTCTCAGTATTAAAGTTCACAGTCAGCATCGTGCAGCATCTGATCCAATCTATCATCGTCCTCTGCGCCACCCCAATCATCGTCTTGCACCTACTTCCACTCATGGCGGCCGTACAAATCATCACTGCACTATACTTTCGTCGTCATCTTCTCTCCTTTCCGTTGACTTCGGGTTTCTTCGACGATGCCTGTACAGTGTCGGTAACATGTTTCTGCGCTTCACCAGGTTTGGTCCAACACTGTAGTCTGCGGTTTGAGCCCCTAATATCAAGTGGTGGTTAGATCTGTAGGGCTGAGTGATGTGTCCGAGAAATGATCTCTCATTTCTACAGTCGGCAACAAGGCAATATGTAAAGTTCAACACCCTTCCTTCAACTATCCCTCCTCGGCAACTTCTAAGAAAATTCGTCACAAACCATCACGGTAACGCTTGGTGCTTGTACAAGAACCTACATCCGTCGCCTTCGTATCGCGTCTAGCTACATCCTACGCCTGCATCTACAATAAAATTAGTGTTAAAGATTGCTCTAATAAAAGAAAATTTCCACCTTCTTCTCATCAAAAAAAGGAGCTTCTCTAGAAACTCGTGCTGCAATTTAAGGTTTAAGGTTATAAACAATAATATTCAAAAGTGCGGAACATCGGCATGATGATAAATGCATTTCATGGTGATGATAGAGACATAAATAGAAAGTAGCATGATGCAATGTATCAATTTAGATACGAGAGTCCAGGACCTCAAGATTATCACGATCTCAATTTGCATATTCTCCAGCGGCGCTTCCGGAAACCCTAATTTGAGTTTTTCAGTCAATTTTATTTTTTCTATGCATTTTGCATAATTGCATAGATCTAATTTTCTGATATTGGATATTTATTTGCATTTCTGATTACATAATGAATTTTTGCTTTCTATTCTATGATTTTTATCAGATTTTGAAATATGTAGAATAGCTCTTTTTGATCTATGTCCTCAGTTAAATGATAGATGAATAAGCTTGATTCATGAAAATACTATTCGTCCTGACCAGGTGGGTCTCGCACTGGTCTATGATTTTCATTTCTTTTATTTTTTATTTTTTTTTTGGCTTATAGCCTGAAGGCGCTCGGGATGACGTGCCTGACCGAATGCTCGGATCGAGTCACCGTGGCATTCGGGCAATCGGCTCGGTGGCGCTGGTACCTAGCGGTGGCGGAGGATGTGTCTGGGAGCGTCGGAGCGCGCGTCTTACCGGTGAGGTGGTCGTGCGTGCGAGGCAAGCGCCGGCGAGGTGGATGTCTCACGCTTACGTCGGCGGGAAAGACATTCGGGGGCGGGGCGGCGACGGCTTGGGGAGTTTGCCTGGCGGGCGGCACGAGCTTC